>CABHPP010123125.1:4783-16148 GCA_902168425.1 Peromyscus attwateri
ACAAGGCCACACCTACCCAACAAGGCCACACCTACCCAACAAGGCCATGCCTTTTCCATCATGGAAGCGGAGAGAGGAGGGTGATTGTCTCTGTGGATCTCATAGGTTTATTCCCTAATATTTACACTTGAGTTTTAATTTTTTAATAAAATGGTAAAAGAAATTGTAGTATCTGGTGTTCAATGTGTGGTGAAATCACACAGTGGCAAAGCTGCCATTTCCCAATGTGACTCTGTGCCACCACGGGTGAAGCCACCTGTCAGTGCTGCAGCCTCCTGAGTTAGTCACTCATTGCTGGTACCACCTACCAGCTCTTCAGCCTCCTGAGACAGCCACCTGGTGCCCTCCCACGCTGTGTCCTAGCCAAGTGGGCTTCTCCTGCCTGCTTTCCCCTAGCACCTGCTTCTCAGGCCTCTCCCTCTCTATCCCTGCATAGCCAGCACAAGTACCTGGGCAGAGCAGAGCAAACCCACTGCTCCCCTTCCAGGTACATTCTGAGTGGCCAGCACTAGTGCCAAGGCCAAGCAAAGCTAGTCCAGCTGCCTGGCTAACACCTCACAGCCACCGCCGTGGCCCCCACACAATGCCGCCCGCGCAGGGATCCTGCCTTTGCTGTTGCCACTGCCAGCCATGCACTGCCTGTGTCCTCTGCCCAATGGTGTAGAGCACCAAGAGCTAGCTTTGCACCTCCCCAACCGAGTGCCACCAACACAGATGGTTACCCTCATGCATAGCTCCGCCTTCACTGCTGGTCAGCAGATCTGGTGAGAATCCTAGGAATTCTTTATATTTTTTTTATTTTATAATTAACTTAATTTCACATATCAGCCACGGATTCCCCCGTCCTCCCTCCTCCCACTTCCAGCCCTCCTCCCCAATCCACCCCCCATTCTCACCTCCTCCAAGGCAAGGTCTCCCCTGGGGAGTCAGTCCAGCCTGGTAGACTCAGCCAAGGCAGGTCCAGTCCCCTCCTCCTTACACCAAGGCTGAGTAAAGTGTCTCAGCATAGGCCCAAGGCTCCAAAGAGCCAGCCCATGCACCAAGGACAGGTCCCAGCTCCACTGCCTGGGGGCCTCCCAAACAGTTCAAGCTAATCAACTGTCCCACTTATCCAGAGGGCCCGGTCCAGTTCCATGCTACAAAATCAAAACTTCATAGAGACATAAGGGACTTAACTGATGTTATGACTCAAATGGACTTAATTGATATCTACAGAACATTCCACCCTAACAAAAAAGAATATACCTTATTCTCAGCATCCCATGGAACCTTCTCTAAAATCAACCACATACTCGGCCACAAAGCAAATCTCAACAGATACAAAAAAAAAAAAAAAATGGAATAACCTCCTGTGTTCTATCAGACCATCATGGTTTAAAGTTAGATTTCAACAACAATAAAAATTACAGAAAGCCTACAATCTCATGGAAACCATGAGGTCAATAATGCTCAACTGAATCACCAATGGGTCAAGGAAGAAATAAAGAAAGAAATTAAAGACTTCCTAGAGATCAATGAAAATGAATACACCACATATCCAAACTTATGGGATGCTATGAAAGCAGTGCTAAGAGGAAAATTCATAGCAGTAAATGCCCACATAAAGAAGTTGGAGAAATCTCACACTAGTGATTTAACAGCACACCTAAAAGCCATAGAACAAGAAGAAGCAAAGTCACCCAGGAGGAATAGATGCCAGGAAATAATCAAATTGAGAGCTGAAATCAATAAAATAGAAACAAAGAGAACAATACAAAGAATCAATGAAGCAAAGAGTTGGTTCTTTGAGAAAATCAACAAGACAGACAAGCCCTTATCCAGACTAACCAAAAGGCAGAGAGAGAGAGAGAGAGAGAGAGAGAGAGAGAGAGAGAGAGAGAGAGAGAATCCAAATTAGCAAAATCAGAAGTGAAAAGGGAGACATAACAACTGACATTGAGGAAATCCAGAGAACCATCAGGTCATACTTCAAAAACCTCTACTCCACAAAACTGGAAAATCTAAATCTGTTCTTATAAGGTCATAATCCACTTTGTATTTGGGGTTCACTATTGTCTTACCTGCAGTTACTATTGCTGTGATGAAACACCATGACCAAAAGCAACTTGGGGAGGAAAGGGTTTATTTGACTTACACTTTCACATCACTGTTCATTATTCAAGGAATTAGGACAGGAACTCAAACAGGGCAGGTGGCTAGATGCAGGAGTTGATGCAGAACCCATGGGAGGGGGGGGCGGCGTGCTGCTTACTGGCTTGCACTCACAGCTTGCTCAGTCTGCTTTCTTATAGAACCCAGGACCACCAGCCCAGGGGCGGCACCACCTACGATGGGCTGCACCCTCCCCCATCGATCAGTAATTAAGAAAATGCCTTACAGCGAGATCTTATGGAGGCATTTTCTCAACTGAGGTTTCTTCTTTTCAGACGACCTTAGCTTGTGGCAAGTGGACATAAAACTAACAAGGGCAGCTATAATCATCTCATTTTAGCATAATTTCCACTTTAAGGGCACTCTCTCGAGATACAGTCACATTCTGAGAATAACAGGGGCTGGAACTTCAACATAAGAGATTTTGTTTTGGGGGAAGGAGGAGAAGGAGAAGGAGGAGGAGGAGGAGGAGGAGGAGGAGGAGGAGGAGGAGGAGGGGTGCAATACAGAAAAGTTCAGAGCACAAGACTTCTGAAAACACTCTTGACCTATCCATCACCAGAAAAAGCAAACCAGAAATCTTTTGCCGTTATTTTTCCATTGATTTAATGTGTGTTCATGCAGATGTAGAGGAATGACAGGACAACTTGGGGGAGCCAGTTCTCTCTTTCCACTGTCTGGGTTCCGAAGACTGAACTCAGGCTGTCAGGCTTGGTGTCAACTGTCTTTATCCGCTGAGCCATCTTGCCAGCCCTGAAATACTGTAACTCTAACCAGCCAGGTTCCCTCCTCCATCTAACTTCAAAGTGCCTCCTTCCCCAAATTGCCTGTTCCCATATATTAGAAAACCAAATGACATGTTAGAGACTTCTATTTTTCATCCACTGTCTGTTGCTGTGGATATCGCTCTATATAAATAAAATGATGACTGGCCAGAAGCCAGGCAGGAAGTATAGGTGGGACAAGCAGAGAAGAGAATTCTGAGAACAGGAAGGCTGAGTCAGGAGACACTGCCAGCCGCCGCCATGAGTAGCAACATGTAAGCCACGAGCCATGTGGCAAGGTACAGATTTATAGAAATGGGTTAATTTAAGATAGAAGAACTAGATAACAAGAAGCTTGCCATTGCCATACAGTTTGTAAGCAATATATGTCTCTGTGTGTTTACTTGGTTGGGTCTGAGGGGCTGCGGGACTGGCGGGTGAGAGAGATTTGTCCTGACCATGGACCAGGCAGGACTGGAGAAAACTCCAGCTACAAACACGTATGGGTGTTTTGGCTGTGTGCATTTCTATACACCATGTGTGTGCAGTGCTTACAGAGGCCACAAAAGGGTATCAGATCCCCTGGAACTGGAGTTACAGGGCGTTTTGAGTCACCATATGGGTGGTAGGAATTGAACCCTGCCTGGGCTTCTAGAAAAGAACTCAGTGCTCTTAATTGCTGAGCCATCTCTTCGCCCTGCCCATTTCAGTTTTTTTTTTTTAAAATAGGGTCTCTTGAGCATCTACTTGCCCTGCCTCTACCTCATGAATGCTGAGATTGTAGGAGTGTGCCAACATGCCTGCAGTGCTGGGGTTGGAAGTCAGGGCTTTCTGTATGCTAGACAAGTACTCTATCAACTGAGCTACAGGCCCCAAACACTTCTATGTTTAGGTTGCCAAGGCTGGCCCTAACAATGGGAACATTCCAAGAGCTAACCTTTGAAAAACTCTGAAGCAAAGTTCTCATCATTCATCTCTTTGACTTATCCAGCTCAGCTCCTCCTGATATTCCCACAGTGAGGAGGCTTCCCGGGCTCCTCCAGCTTGGCAAGAGTTCCTAAGGTGCTTATTTGGACATTGGTCTGGCTGGCATCCACCTACCAGATGTCTGGTTGAGGCAATTAGAGAAAATCTGGTGGGACTGGCACTGAAAGTACGTGTGGGTTCCTTCCTGGAAGGCTGATAAACTGTGTACTGTAACCCTCCTACTGTGGGTTGATTGCCAGTTAAGGGGCAATGGCCATCCCCGTGTTTTTGTTAGTGTATACTCTGCCCTGAAGGCCAGCAGTGGCAAGACTCAGTTCTGGGGATCTTATCAGATGAGCATGGTAGAAGCTGGAACCTGATTTTCCTCCCTGTCACTGCCTCAGCTTGTCTTTTCTGGTGGCTCTTTCTTCATTGGCCTTAATTTTGTCCTTCGAAAGAAGAGAGGCTAGAAGTAAGACAGGTTGATAGTGGAGTTTTGTAAGAGCTGAAACTGATGCCAGGCACACAGGCATGCACCAGCACTTGGGAAGCAGAGAGAGGTGAGGGAACTGCTGCAAGTTCGTGGCCGGGACCTGCTTTGTAGCACAACCCTGTCTCCAAACAAATGAATGTCATGGATGACCAAACTAGAGGGGAAGACGAGGAGAAGCAGCAGCAGAGGTGTGTGCAGGACGAGTTTGCTAAGCAAGGGTTTGTGCTCAGAGTGGAGGGGCCCACACTGTGACCTGTGACCTATACCACATTGTCCTTCTTCATTCCTCTCTTGTCAGATACTTGGATTTTTTAACAATGTATTTTTTCAGCCATAAGGAATGAAGTTGTGTTTTTTGTGGGAAAATGGATGCAACCAGAGCTAACATATTAACGGTTTAAGCCAATTGCAGAAAGATAAATACTATATGTTTTCCCACATTTGTGGTTCCTAGACTATATATATATATATATATATATATATATATATATATATATATAACATGAAAGTAGGAGTGAAACGGCCTAGGGGAAGCCCTGGTGACAGCCAGAGGAAAAATTTTCTTCCAGGAAGATTTCCCACCTGACAACTTGTCAGACTGCCTCACAGGACAAAACCAAGACAATGGTGTGTCAATGATAGGTTGAGACTAGACCCTAAGCAGACTGCTTATTTATGCACATGTCTTGCCCTCCATTTAAACCTAAATCTCATGTCTGAAGACAGACTTGAGGATCACAGGGCCCTTTGTTTATTCCTCTTCATATGGCCACAATGAGCCAATCTCTTGTTTCTGCTTTTTACTAATATTTGTCTAGATTTAAAATATTTTATATTGATTTATTGTGTTATTTAATATGTACTAGTGTTTCACCTGTTGTATGTGTGTGTGCTGCATGCACACCTAGTATCCTCAGAGGTTAAAAGAAGATATTGACTTCCATGGAATCGGAGTTACAGATGGTTGCGAACCACCATGCAAACACTAGGAACTGAACCTAGGTCCTCCGCAAGAATAATACATGCTCTTAAACTCTGATCCAATGTACTATTTTTATTTTATGAGTGTGTGAGAGAGAGAGAGAGAGAGAGAGAGAGAGAGAGAGAGAGAGAGAGAGAGAGAGAGCACATTCATGTGATATGGCATGTGTATGGAGGTCAGAGGACAACCATGGGTACCAGTCCTCACCTTCCTCTTTGAGACAGCCTCTCTTGTTGTTCACCACTATATATATTAGGTGTGCTATCCCTTGAGCTTCCAGGGATGCTAATGTCTCTACCTCTCAACTCACAGTAGGAGTGCAGTGATAACAGTTGTATACACTACTGTGTCGAGCTATAATTTGGTTCTTGTTAACTGAACTCAGGTTCTCACCCTTGAGCGGCAAGTAGTTTCCTCACTGAGCCATTTCCTAACTGCCCCTTACATGTCCCTGTTATTTGGCAGGTTGGGGATGGGTAGTTGTGCTGGCTAGTTTTATGTTAACTTGACATAAGATGGAAGAGGGAACCTCAACTGAGAAAAAGACTTCACCAGATTACCCTGTGGGCAAGCCTATGGTTCATTTTCTTGAATGATGATTAATCTAACTGGGTGTTGCTACCCCTGGGATGATTTTCCTGGGTACTAGAAAAAAGCAGGTTGAGCAAGTTATGAGGAACAAGCCAGTAAGCAGCACTCCTCTATGGCCTCTGCTTCAGTTCCTGCCTCCAGGATCCTAGCTTGAGTTCCTGCCCTGACTTCCCTCAGTGATGGACTGTCTTATGAAACAGTAAGTTAAAATAAACCCTTTCCTCCCCAAGTTGCTTTTTATCATGATGTTTTTTCATAGCAATAGAAACCCAAACTAAGACAATAGCTAAGCCTATCCTGTTGAGGGTGTTACAGCCCATACTTAACCCTAAAATTTCCAGTAGCAAAAGCACTTTTGTACAGTGGTACCAAAGCTGGGGTCCCTCAAGTCAGTCCTAGATCCCATTGGCTGCGCCATCTTTATTGACACATTAGCTAGATGATCTTGGCCTTATAGCATTCAGATAAGACAACCTTGGTGAAAGTCACTCATGAATGAAATACAGCTACTTGGTTTGGTTACTCCCCTGAGATATACATGAGAGCTTCACTACTTCTAAGTATCCGCCTATGCAACTGAACTCTGTCCTAATCAAGATTTGTGCTAATATCTTGTATATCAATGTTCAGAATTATTCCTTGCTCAGAATTGGCCCACTCCACGCTCTTCTTTCTTAAAACTGTAAAACTGATGAAGCCACTAAGGAAATCAGTATGGAGTGTTCTCAAAAAATTAAAAGTAGGACTACCATGTGACCCAGCTATACCACTCCTGGGCATATACCCAAAGAACTCTAAATCCTATCACTGAGATATTTGCAAATCCATGTGTAACATGAATCTCAAAAGGTCTTATTAATAAAAAAAAAAAACCTGGAGCCAGTTATTGGGGTGAACGCTGGAAGATCAGAGAAGCAGAACAAGTCACAGCCACCTCACCTCACCAATTCCTCAGCTGATCCTGTTTCCTCAGACGGGAAGCCTCTGAGTTCTCATCCAGAATGAATCTCAGCTGAACTGCTGCTCAAAGCCTAAAAGCTTAACCAGCTCTAGTTCCTGGTTTTCACGCCTTATATACCTTTCTGCTTTCTGCCATCACTTCCTGGGATTAAAGGCTCTTGTTACCCCTCCTGGTTGTTTCCAGTGTGGCTTTGAACTAATAGAGATCCAGGCAGATCTCTGCCTCTGGAATGCTAGGATTAAAGGCGTGTGTGCCACCATTTTCTGGGCTCTATATCTAGTGGCTGTTCTGTTCTCTGACCCCAGATAAGTTTATTAGGGTGCACAATATTTTGGGGAACATAATATCACCACATCCATGTTTATTGTTTCACACTATTCACAATAGCCAAGGTATGGATCCAGCTGAGATGTCCATCAGCAGATGACTGGACAAAGAAAAATGTCCATAAACATGGCAGAGTTCTATTCATTTATAAAGAAAAATGAAAGCATGATATTTGCAGGAAAATGTCAGTGTGTATGTGTATGTGTGTGTGTGTGTGTGTGTGTGTGTGTGTGTGTGTATACGTGTACATGTATGTTATAGTATGCATGCAGGTGCACACTCCCGTGTGTGAGGAAACTAGAGCAGGAGGTCAGGGCTCTTGCTCTATTATCTTCTACCTTATTCCCTGGAAACAGGGTCTCTCACTGAAGCTGGAGCTATGCTGGTAGCCAGCAAGACCCAGGAATCCTTCTGACTCCACTCTACCTCCCATAGTGCTGGAATTACAGCCATGCATGCAACCATATCCGGCTTTTTAATCTGAGTTCTGGAATTCAGCTCTCAGCTCCCCTTGCATGCACAGTAAGCGTCTTTACCCTCTGAACCATCTCCCCAAGCCAGTAGTCTTTGCTTTTACGAAAGTAATATGTGTTGCATTGCAGTATTATGACATTTTGTTCTTCCTCTTTCCACATACGTGCCACATTTAACTTTTTATTTTTTTTTCTCATGGTAAGTTGTTTGTTGTAAGATAATTTACAAACCCCCTTGCTGTCTCTGTATCTCAGTGGATCACATTTCTTCTGAGAAAGACAGCAGTCAGTCAAAATCAGTTTGCTAAGTTTTCCTTCTTTGCCTCTTGTGTAAGGATGCAACTTGATTTTCATGACTTCTGAGCAGCAGAAGATTTCAATCAACTCCTTCACACTGATAGCCGTGCGGGTGAGGTTGAACATCAACATCAATTTGTTAAGCATATCAGAGGCATTCTTGCTGCCGTTATCCATAGCTGTCATCCTAGCACGGTGCTCACTGGTGGCAGACTTCTTCAGGTAGATTAGATTTCTGGTAATTCTGCAGCACATCAGCAACAATGTCATCATAAATGCGCATGCTTTCAGCAGTTGTAATGGTATTGAGAGATAAAAGGGCATCTCTTTTGTCTTATAGGAGATAGCAGACTTGAACTGATTAAAAATGATAGAGCTTTCATCAAACTCATATCCAGACTTTAACAATCCAGGGGCAGTGATTTACTCCTCTCCAAAAGTAAGGGCTTCCATCCCAAGTCTTTGAATGACACCAAAACCTGGTCAGAGTGAGTCCCTTAAAATATGCCCCTGATTTTTTTGCCAATCCTAACAAGTATAACTTCTTTTCCTGCTGCTGTAAGGATAGTCACCAAGGAATGAAGAGTCCCACAAAGCCCTCGACCCGAGGACGTACTAATAAGAAGGTGTATGTTTCTTTCTGTGCCCAGACCCCTTACTATCAGCCTTCTCCTGGAGAGTCAAGGAGCCTGTTCCCTACACCCGAGCTGGCTTTTCCTGCTGAGCATGGGTGTCCTTCACAGCTGGCACCACCTTCAAAGACTTGGTCATTTTCTGGATATTTCTAATGGACTGCAATATCCTGGTAATATCTCTCAAAATTGGCATGTTTCAAACTTGGATCCGTTGCACCTAAAGGTAGAAGCGAAAAACCCAGCGATGCTGGCTGGTGAAAACAAGGTGAAATCTTGAAGGCCAGGCAGATGGGCCTTACCGCACATGCGTGGAAGCTCCCAGTTCACTAGCCCTGTTAGCTGGTGTGCTTAACTTTTAATTTTTTAGCTGTTTCCACGTTTCTGAATAACATACATACATAGTTATTTTTCATTCACTAACATGGGTCTAGTTTCATCTAATAGTAGATAGGATTTATTCTACTTACAACTCCTTCCACTGCACAATAGAGTTATACCACAATGGAAAGCTATCATCTTTGAGATAATGGAAACACATTCACCACTGACCCAAAGAATATGCTATGATTACATTTTCCTTAGTATTCCATGACATTTTTTAAAGGGAACTTGTGATTAGGTAATCCTTTTTTTTTCTTTGCATGGTGTGACCAAGTCTTCTAATATCTAATCGTCTTGTCTTAGCAACACATGATCACATGGTTCCAAAGCCCTTCCGACCCAGATTAGTGGGCATAGTCAGAAAAACTGCCCAGAAGCATGATATTGAATAGAGTGTGAAGGATGCCCTATTAGTTTTCTGTGGCTTCCCTAGCAGAATACTATACTATGAACTTTGGATCTTAAAAAAACAAAACATTGTAGATGTAACCAACTGTCTTATAAATAAGAAACACAGAACCAATGCAAAGAAGAAAGCCAAGAGGTCAGAGCTAAGAGCTAAAACCTTACCCTTCCTCCTGCAGTGGTCCTACCTCTCCGAAGGAGCCGGTACTTCCTGTGTTAAAGTCTTTATATAGTCTCTGTTCTGCCTTCTCATTGGTTGTAAACCCAACCACAGGACTGCCTCATCACAGCCTGTCTGTATAGACCTCCAGGTGTTCTATGGTTGGTATTGAGATTAAAGGCATGTGTATCCAATGCTAGCTATATCCCTGAACATACAGAGACTTACCTAGCTCTGTCTACCAAGTGCTGTGATCACAAGCGTACACCACCACTGCCCTGCTTTCCTATGGCTTGCTAATAGCTCTGACCCCCAGGCAACTTTATTTATTAACATACAATTAACATTTTGGTACAAAAGAAAAATATCACCATAAAACATTTTTACAGATTTATTTTTATTTTATGTGTATGAGTGTTTTTCTTGCATGTGTGTATATGTACCACATGTATGCAGTACCTGTAGAGGCCAAAAGAAGTCATAGATCCCATGGAACTAGAGTTAGAAAGAGTTGTGAGCCAGCATGTGGGTGCTGAGGACCAAACCCAGGTCCTCTGTAAGAACAGTTAGTGCTCTGAACTACTGATCCATTTTGCCAGCTCAAGAAAATCAATTTATTATCTTACTGTTCCATGAGTGAAAAATAAATTTGCAGACAGTGTGACTTGGATGACTTCTATGCTTTGAGTGTCATAAGGTCTAAGACATGGTAGCTGCATTTATTTCTGGGGCTTGGGGATGGATTTGCTTTCATGCCTGTTCAGTTGTTCACCAAATTCACTTCCTTTCCTTTGTAGGACAGAGGTCCTCATTTCCTCCCTGGCTGCCAGCCAGAGGCCAATCTTTGCTCCCGGAGTCCACCCGCATTCCTTCTCATCATTTTCATGTCACGTCACCCTTCAGCAAAAGTAGATATAATGGCTGTGAGTTGCTCTCATGTTTCATGTCTCTCTGACATTTCCTTTTTTCTCCTTTTTCTGAAGCTCTCTAACTGCAGCCAAGAAAAAATGCTCTGATTGGAATTGACCTGCTCAGATCACTCAGGATCAGCCTCCCTATCTTGAGGCCTATAAGCGGTTAAATTTCTAAAAGTCCTCCTTGCTACACAATAGCATGTTCACAGAATCCAAAGATTATGGCCATTCTACCTACTAAAAGGTGCATTCAAGGCAATGAGAGAAAGCATGTTCTGGCCAAAAGTCTGGCAGGATGAGAAAACATGGATTTCCAGTCAGTTCACAATCGTGGTGGTGTGAATGAAAATGGGGTTGAAGTGGCAGGCACTGGGCCAGGTAATAATAGATGCTCACTGTTTTAGCTCTCCTGTTCGTCTGGGTTTATGTGTCTCTTGGTTTCCTTTGGGTACACTATATCAGAATGCTGCATTGCAGCCTTGTCATAAACCGGTTGAAAGTGTGTGTCCTTCCAATCTGAATTCCTTCTGTTAGGTCCTATTCTCCAACACAGCCTTCTTTGCTGCCAGCTTTCAGCTTTTTCCCTTTACAACCAGCTCGCTGCTCATTGTACAGGCAAGGAGGAATCTTTGCAACTGGAGGGTTTGCCATCTGGATGGCCATATGTAATCCCATAAATCCTACTCTCATTGTCCCACGACACTGCTTTCTTCATGTCATTATGCTTGCTGTTCAATGGATCCTGGTGCCTCTCCTTTGACTCTGGAACTCAAATCTCCCTCCCTCCTTCCCTCCCCCACCTCTTTTTCTCTTTCTCTTTCTCTCCCCCCCTCTCTCTCTCTCTCTCCCTCCCTCTCTTTCGTTT
>CABHPP010123126.1:0-22141 GCA_902168425.1 Peromyscus attwateri
GCACCATGGGGACAAAAGATTGCTGTTAACCTCAGATTTTCAAGTACACAAGAACGGCAGACTGAAAGTGACTCCATGTCCTGGCTGGGCCCACAGACTTGTAGGCCACTCCTCAGCTGTGACCCTGGAGGGGCAGTTAGTTCTCCACCAGCCCCCACACTCTGAGCTCCTGGAGGCTCCTGCTGGCTCCTGCCAGCTCTGCCCCACAATGCTCACAGCCTGCCTTCCATATCTAGTTCCCATGCAGCCTCTGGGCCAGTCTGGCCGCCACCTGCATCGTGCTGTAAAGTCTCTACTCCAAAGCTCTCTGAACGAGCTGGGGTCCTGAACCCGCTGCGTCTAGGCCCCATGATGCTCACGGGCCGCCTAGACCTCTCAGCAGCGCCCTGGGTCCCCGAAGTAGCAGCTGGTCAGAGAGAGAGCCAGGAAGCAACTGGGGAATTCAGTTAGTCTGTGCTAGTTCAACCACTGAAGGGGTCTCCATTCCTTCCGCTGGCAATCTGGCCCAAAAGTCCCAACGCATACACAAACTCAGGCATAAAACACTCACACATGTGGCCACTTTAACAAATCACACTGACGAACAAGATAGGCAGACAAAAAGGAAGAACAAGGGCCCTACAGATGGTCCAGGCAGACGAGAGTCCAGAGAGGGAGCCTCGAATATGCCAAAGACCGTACGGATGGGACAGGGACAATTCAACAGAGTCTCCCGATCCCCAGAGTAACAGACGGACCCCTCACAGGCATCCAAACAGATGGACCCTTCACAGGCGTCCAATGACACGGGGACCTGTGGGGACCCCCAGTCCTGATGAGGGGTTGGGACGTCTCCCAACTCCTCCAGGGTCACCTTACAGGCGCGTCCGCCAATGTGAGAACCTGTCAGATTCAGATTCAACCACCGGCTTCGGATAAGAAAATGAAAGTAAAAGGAAAGCAAAGACAAGAAAATGGAGCGCTCTTACCGATTGGTGCAGATGGACCTCCGGAGCTCTTAGGGGTCTCTGGGGATCCCGGACGAGCCCCCAAATGTTGTGCCCAGATCGTGACCCCCAGAGAGACCACCAAAGACGAGCATGCCGGAATGCAAAAGCAAGGTTTAATTCTAGATATCCAATACAAGCCTAGGCAGGGACTTCATCCAATACATCCAACACAGTGGAGGCTGGAGGAAGTGCCCGCCTGTCTGCAAGCTCAGTTTTTAAAGGGAAAAATCACAAGGTTACATCATTTAGGGGTGCTAGTACAGGTACAATTCTGATTGGCTCGCTTCTAGGGGCTTTCTAGAAATCATGACTTAATCTTACTTCTAAGGGAGTGGTTGCCCGCCACCATTTCTCATTGGCTGCCCCCAGATGGGGGCATCTGGTGATTACAGTCACTATGGAAACTAGGGTTGGGACATTCTATGTTAAACAGTTACCTAGGGGGCCAGGGAGTGGACATTCCACAGTCCGGCCGTCTGGCAGTCCTTACCTCCTGACTACCTTGTGACCCTGTACTTTTACACTTCCTGGTTCCTGGTTTCTGGAATCTGAACTGACTGGTTTCAGTAACTTCTGGCCTGTTCCAGTAACTTATAGCCTGTAGCTAAAAGGAGCAGTCTTAGGCCTTAGTTTTTGGGGTGAAAGCATTTTGGTCTTATTTCTAAGATGGCTCATTTTGGTCTTACATTCTGTAAGGAATGAGCCTGGTAGGATTAGGAGGAGAAGATATGGGTGGGAGAGAAAAGGACACACAGAGAGACACACAAACTATTTGTCCTAAACAAGAAGAACCCAAGGGCGACTTTCTCATAAAAGGGAAAGTTCCTTGTTCCCAAAAAAGAATAGTGTAGTTGTAAGGGTTTGGTCTTTAATTACGTCATCAGCCTTCGCCGGTGTCCCAGCCTAAAAAGCGGGTGGGCACTCTGTTCCCTCTCTTCTCTTCCTTTTCTCTCCTCTCTCCCGGCGGGCTCCCTCTCTCTCTCCCTCCCCCCTCTGTCTCTCTGTCTCTCTTCCTCTCCCTTTCTCTCCCTCTCTCTCTCCTTTTCTCTCTCTCTCTCCCCCCTCTCAATAAAGCTCTAAAAGGTAACCATGATTGTGATTCTTTTAATTAGCACGCTCCTCCGCCAGCATGGCCGCCGCAGGCGGTGACCAGCCCGGGGGGGAGGAGTGCCGTTTAACCAGCAGCCGTAATGTAAAAATATAACCAACAGTAGTACTGGCCATAATTGGGCTTTTCTCTCCCATTCTTCTGCTGAAGTAGAAAAATGGAGACCTTGAGTCAGTTCAACCACTTATTAAAATTAGGAATGACCCTGTAGTAGTCATTGTGACCTCTCCAGGCCTCAGTTTCTTCATCTGAACAAAACTAGGTGCATTTGGGATTTCTAAATTACTCCTTAGAATGAAGTCCATTTTGCTGAAGGTTATTAAGCAACAATGGGAACTATACTTCTGGGATATTTGCAGAGTGCTATGTGACATTTGGAGGGTACAGTCTTGACAGATTCACCCTCTAACCTGTAGAATGCAGAGGAAGGAGGTAAAGGTTGAGTAGGAGTATGGAGAGACTTCCAGTAGAAGATGAGTGCTGAACCAGTTCAGAGTAGACACTGCTTGGAAAAGCTGAGAGCATTTACTGGGATGGACTAAGAAAATGCAGAAGTTATCAAAGACAGAAAAATCTGCATGGAGCTTTCTATAAGCCACATCCTTCCTCTATGATAGAAGGATTAAGCAAATTCTAATCAAATTGCCCCCAGTTTTTCCAAGTTGCAAAGATTTGGGTCTCAGCTTGCATCCTTGAGCAATTTCCCTTACAGAGTCCTGTTTGTGAAACACCGGCAATTCTTACTCATATCATCAAAACACTCAACAGCATAAGATGCACAGAGTGTCATGAATAGTGCCAGGATTGTAATAGGGCAAGAGTGGCTAATTATCCAAACTGTTCCCTGCCTGGTAACTTTCTACTGGAAACTACCTATACAACTTCAGTAGGAAAGAGCAGGGCAGTCCAAGGACCGGAGTGCTGGTCTTAAACTCAGGAGATTCAACCTGCAACAGCAGAGATGGTCTGTAACTAGCTGTTGTGTCCAAGTATATGAATAAAAATTCAATTTTGTCATTCTAAATTTTTCAATCTGTAATAATTGATGCCTAATATAAATTGTCTTATAATCTAAAATCCTTATGTTTAGTCCTTAACTTAATGATGTCACCAACCAATATCCAAAGAGATGACACATGCAAAATAAAAAGTAAACCAAAAACTGTTATGACTTTTCATCACTGTGACAAAACAGCTGAGCAAATCAACTTAGAGGAAAAACATTTATTTTTGGTTCATGATTTCAGAAGTGTTAGTGCATGGTCACCTAGCTCCTTTACAATGGATCTGTGGTGAGGCAGGGTCATGGCTCTCCTGATGATACCTGGAAGCTGAGAGTAAGCCTAAGCTCAGCACGGGCAGTATGCATGTGTTTCCCCTTTCTATTGCTTTTGTTCCATCTGGGCTCCCACAACACTGGATGACAGCACACACACACTGGGGGTGGAGTCCTCTGCCTCAGTAGTTCTCTCTCATGCCAAGCATCTCTGGAAATGCCCTACAGACACATTCAGGTATATACTTCATTAATCTACTAGGTGTCTCTGAATCAAATCATACTGACAGCTACAGCATGAACCACTACAAGAATTTCTTGCCAACCCTCTAAAAACAACTTGAAACACTTGCATAGCATGACTTTCTAGTTTAAGGGTATGTGCAAATAGAAGTTCAGTCAGTTGAGGCTGGAGAGATGGTTCAGCAGTTAAGGGCAATTACTGTACCAGGAAGTGGTGGTACACGCCTTTAATCCCAGCACTTGGGAGGCAGAGATAAGGGGATCTCTGTGAGTTCAAGGCCAGCCTGATCTACAGGGTAATTTCCAGGACAGCCAGGGCTACACAGAAAAACCCTGTCTTGAAAAACCAGAGGGAGTGAGTGAGAGATAGACAGAGACAGAAACAGAGACACAGAGAGAGAGAGAGAGCACTTACTGCTCTTCCAGAAGACCCATATTCAGTATCCAGTACCTGCATTATGAGGCCCACAACCTCTTGTAACCCCAGTTCCAGGGGATCTGACACCTTCTCCTGGCCTCCATGAAAACCCAGACACACATGGCAGACTTACAGACACATATAGATGAATAAAAATAAAAATGAATCTTAGAAAGGAAGTTGTCACTCCTCTAATGCATTCCTTCGAACCCATCAAGGGCATCAGTTCTTGTGATTCCCTAGGCAGAAAGTCACTGAGTGCCTATTCATTCCAAGAACTGTAGCACTAATCTTAAAGGGTCTTATCAATAAAAAAAACTCGGGAGTCAGATATTGGGGTGAACGTTGAAAGATCAGAGAAACAGAACCAGCCACAGCTTCCTCACCTTGCAATTCCTCAGCTGATCTTGTTTCCTCAGACTGGAAGCTTCTATGTCCTCATCCAGAATGAATCTCAGCTGAACTATTGCTCAAAAGCCTAAAAGCTTAACCAGGCTCTAGTTCCTTGTCCTCATGCCTTAAATACCTTTCTGCTTCCTGCCATCACTTCCTGGGATAAAAGGCTCTTGTTACCACGCCTGGCTGTTTCCAGTATGGCCTTGAACTCACAGAGATCCAGGTGGATCTCTGCCTCTGGAATGCTAGGATTAAAGGCATGTGTGCCACCATTTTCTGGCCTCTATATCTAGTGGCTTTTCTGTTCTTTGACCCCAGATAAGTTTATTAGGGTGCACAATATTTTTGGGAACACAATACCACCACAAAGAACTGTGTCATGTTTGGAGGAACCTTGAAAAATACCACAAACTCCCTCTTCAAGGGACTTCCAGTGTAGTGAAGGACTAAGCCATCATAGGGATCAATGAGCTATATTCAGGACATTCTGTAGGAGCACAAATTATGTATCTCAAAAAGAAGGGAGACCTTTGGACACTTTCCATCCAGATGAAGCAAGTCGTCAACTGAGGGTTAAAGAGTGACTAAGAATTAGATCCCATGTTTGAAAGAAAAGAACTTGGTACCAGGAGTCTCAACAGAGAAGCAAAACGCCATCTGCTGGTGCTGATGCCCTCAGAGACAGCTGAGTCTTGGGTTACCCAAGCAGATTGTATACATTCACTTTCCTCTGATACCCCAATGTCTTTTCAATAGAATACGTGGACCAGAGATAATTCCAAATGCCACATGGCAGTCAAGTTTGGGTTGTCAAAAATAAAACCCAACTTAAACCAACATATGGAAAAAAAGCAAGTTTTAATCTACAGTATTAGATGTCTCATAGAATCAAAAAGAAACTTAAGAAGCCAATCAAAGTCAAAGAATAAAATAGCAAAAAAGGAACATAGACTAGTGGATCAGGAGTACTGACTGGCTGCAGTACCATCCCCATCGGGCATCTGTTGTCCTGCCCTGAACTCTACTGCCCCCTGGATAGCTGTACCTGCTGCCTCATTCTCATCTCAGGCAAGCAATACATTCAGCCCTGGTCCCTATTCTTTTGCTTTTCCCCAGTAGCTGTGCCTTGGTTTCCACAGATCTTATGGGGGAACATCTGCCATGGATGGACTTTGCTTCTCATCACCTTAGAGCTGTTGAACAGCAAAGGGATCACACACACACACACACACACACACACACACACACACACACACACACGTGCACTGCATGTTATCTCATTCCCAGCTCATAGAAATGTTTTGATTCTTTGCAATAATAGGCATTGGGTATACTAAAGTGAAATGTTATGTAAGCATAAAGTATTATTAACACCAGTGATTAACTTTAGTCAGTAAAAATTATAAACTGTCTAATTTGTGCTCTTTGTAACAAGGGAACAGTTGTCATTTTCTCTGAAATGATCTAAATTAGTTGCATTTTGAAATGAGGCTGAATGTCATTACACTATAATACACTAAATTTCTTCAAAGGGGACATTTGCATATTTAAATTTAAATGAAGTTTGAACAAACCTATTATATCAATGTCCTAAGTGATAAGAGTATTATTATATAACATGTTTACAGACATTATATGCTAAGTATTTTGAATAATATTTTTAAAGATCATTTCCATTTTTAGCATAATACATGGAGATAGCCCTAAGGGTAAAAAGTACTGTATTCCTTCACTGCGGGGCTGACATAAATCTAGAACTCTATTAGCTCAAGCACTGCTTTTGAGGTCGAGTTATTATGAGAACTCATATCTGTGCTGTATTCAAGAACATTAGGTCAGCTGTTACAATCTTCCAAAATTCCCGAGTGTTGTAGAACATTAAAGGAAAAGTCCTTGCTCTCATCACAGTCCAATATGGATCAACATGGTGACTGTCTTTGCTGGTATTTGGAAGTGCAGGTACCTTTCTTCTAGTGGCTCATCCTTCCCTAGTCCGCGGAGTCCTTGGCAGGGCACATTGCTCTACAAGGGAAAGACACCGTGAAGGAACATCAAAGTTAAATATGAATGTCTTGTTTTTAAGTTCCTGGATCCGAGTTCAGACTTTCTATTGGGTACTTTTCTTGTTACTATAGCCCATTACCTAACAAAAACCAACTTAACGCAAGATTTATTTTGGCTCAAGGACAAGTCTATCATAGTGAGGAAGAAACCAAAGCATGAAGCTTCTAGCTCACATTTCCATGGCATAGGAAGTAGAGAAGGGGGACTGAGGGTGCTCAGCTTCTTGTTCAGTTCTGGACCCCATGGTGCTCACCACACTCAGAACATTCACAGGGAGGAGGGACTTCTCTTAATCCTCTCTGGAAAGTCTCAGGGACCTAGCCAGCAGTAGACTTCACTAACGCCCCAAGCATTTCACAATCCCATCAACTTGACAATCAAAATCAACCATCGCATACTTGTTGCTCATAGCAACAGCTAAGCTGTCCTCTTTTCCTTTGAAGATTTACATGAAGACACAGACAAATATTGCAGGTGAGCATAGGTGGGTCTTGGAATCCAGAAAAGAAACTCCTAAAAGACGAAACTGCTAGCTTCCATACAAGAGGGCACTTGCTGCTCTTTTCTTCTCTAAGGGAGAGAAACTTCTACCATAAATAAATCTTTTCCCAGAAATGGTTTGATCATATCAGAAAGACAAGGTTTCTTCATCTTGAGGAAATTTAGCATATTTAAGATATCGCAGTCCACTAGCTCGAATGCCAACAAGCTAGAACTACTTCAGCTGAGTGAAAAGTCAGGGACCTTGTAGAGAATTTTACTCCTTTTGGAAATTTTAAATAAGTGAAGCCAGGGAACTGAATTACAAAAGTCTCTATGCTGCCCTTCATCTCTCAAATTGGTGACAAAATCTGAGGTTTGCATACAGTGCCTTGAGATGACTGTAGCTTGATTTGATTACAACAGGAAATAATGAGTTGTCCAGTAAAGAGAAAAAAAGTCTTACAGACAAAGCTGAGCCTAGGTTCTGTGTAACCATTTTTACATCGGAGGCTCACGCAACTAGAAGATAATTTAATTTTTGATCATGATTATAAAGTGCTTAGTTTCCAGAAAGCTTAGTCTTGAGGCAATGCTACCGCACAGATGGAAAGTTCCAGTGTAGCTAATCTCTGTCTGGCACAACATAGAGAGAATTGATTTTTTTTTTTGTGATCTATTTGAATTGAGAACTATTCTGTCCAAAGCTCCAGGTAAGTAATTTTAAAATGAAGTTCTGAGGGCATGTAATGAGTACAAAGTTCACATTTTTTAAAAAGTGATATGAAAACTATTTTTAATTTTTTACATTGTGTGTTTGTGTGTGTGTGTGTGTGTGTGTGTGTGTGTGTGTGTGTATGTGCACATGCATGTGCATTGGCACTCATGTGAGGTCAGTGGACAACTTTCAGGTCTCATTTTCCTCCATGCAGGACCCAGGGATAGAATTCAGGTTGTCAGTATTGATAACAAGCATCTTTATTCACTGAACTCTCTCACCAATCCTCATTAAAACTATTTTAAAAAGAAAATACTGTTCCATTTTGATGTCATGTTTTCTTTTCAAAACTACTTAAGATTTTAGAGCACTGGAGAAAGACAAGAGTGCCCTTTGCTACATTTGGAAGATGTAACATTAACAGTGTGTGTGGTGGGGGTGCGTGTTCATTCTCCTGGCTGCTTTTTGTGCAGCTTTAGTAGAAAATTAGAGGATGGTTTCTGTGTAGGGGAAATCCATCACACTGTCTTCTACACCACTCCATGTATGCATGTGTCACTACCTCTGAGAGTCTGGAAAAAAATAAATAATGGTCATCTCACAGCTTACAGCCTTCAGCCCTGAAACTACTAAAACACTCCTTTTCTTCTCACTCAAAGATGATGATTTCTCCTGCAAACCACTCCAATCCATAACACTTTTGTCATCTTGGAGTGCTAGAGCTCCTGGGCTAGCTGTCAAAGTATAACCTCTACCTCCAACTCCAGCCCTTGACTGCCTTGCTACAGAAAATACATACTTCCTGGGTGACTTTGAGGTGGCATGGCTGTGGGACACAGTCCTGACCAATGACATATGGGGAAAGACTTTTGACTCTACAGGCCCCTTTCTCCTTCTTCCTATGTAAACACAGGATCTTTGAGGAGATAGAGCCATCTGTTCCCAGGCTGAGTCAGCAGACAAACCCCAAGATGAGGTCTGTGGTTGCTGTCTCCTAGTGTTATGTCCTTCTGTGTTTGCCCCTTGCTTCCAAGGACAGTTAGCACAGAATCTGGGTATTACTCACTTCTCTTGACAAATAACAAGAAACTTAAGCAAACATGAACAGAATAGGTACAAAATTCCATTAGGATTATTCAATGCCTCTTAAAATCAAATGCATTTAAAATTTATTAATTATTTTGCTTTATATCAATCACCATGAGTTTAGTGTTTTTAAGCAATAGACAATTGCTTAAAAAGTGATTATTCTGGTCTCCCTCAGGAGCTCATCCTCAAAGAAACAAAACAGCTTTCCACAATTCTGAGCCAGGTATTCTCTTTCTATTTTATTGATTTTCAAAGTCTTGATTTAGTATTGACCTCTGAAAAGCTTGTTTTCAAGTTGGAACTTGCAAGAGGTAGGGCAGGAAGTCCTGTTCAAAGCTAAGCATGGAAACTTGTACTGCACAGCTCCTAGCTAATCAGTCTTCCTTGAGAAGCCATATGAGAGCAATGGTCGGCTGTACTGAGCACTGTCCTAGCCCCAGGTTCCTGGCCCTGTAAAGATGAAGTACTAGCTGAGGTGCATCTACATCTTGTCTGGTACTCTCTACTTGTTCAAAGTGTTTCCTGTCTTCTATTACATGCTCTTCTATGTAATATTGAGTCAGAAGTGTCTAATACTTGGAAAGTGGAGGCATTGGGTTAATAATTGAGCAAGGTAAAGTATGTAAGAGAACAGTTCCTTGTATATTTGATGGGTTCTAGCCATTTTGATTTGGTTAGGTTTCTTTCCTTTCTTTTTTTTCTTGCCTTCTCACCCCAGTGTGAGCCTCTGAAACCTGTTAATTGATCAAATAGCTCCCAAATCCAAACAATCAATAAATCTCATGGAAACATCTTCTTCAGATTTTTTATTTTTACTTTATGTGTATTTGTGTTTATCTGCAAGTATGTATTGTATAACATGGGTGCCTAGTGCCCTTGGACACATTGGCACCCCTGAAACTGAAGTTACAGATCATTGTGAACTGCCCTGTGGGTCCTAGGAATTGAACTTGGGTCCTCTGCAAGAACAGCCAGTACCATTAACTACTCTCTCTCCAGCTACTGGAGATTAATTTCTTTGTCTCAAACCCACTAAATCAAACTCTGGAAAGATGGCATGGCAGTGCCCATTGGTTTAATTCTTGGTTTTGTTTTTACAGAATCCTGAGGAAAGTCTCATGAATAGCTATGAGCATTCAGAAGCTCACAAAAATGACACAGCTTGAGTGGATGTCAGAGAATCTAGACAGCTTGCTGAAACACAGATGGGGGCTGGGGAAATGGCTCAGTCAATAAGGTGCCTACCGTGCAAGCATGATGACCAGAGTTCGTATCCCAGAACCCACGTAAAAGCCAGACAGGCATGATGGCCACTTGTAATCCCAGCACCTGGGAGGTGAAGACAGATACCCAGGGCAAGCTAGCTAGCCAGACTAACTGAATAGTGAGCTGCAGTTTAGGAGACCCTGCCTCAGTAAGCAAAGTAGAGAATTACCAAAGACACTTATCATTAGCCTCTGGCTTCTACACACATTTGCACACACATGTGCCCTGACACACATGCAAACATACTACATACACTTGCAGTAAAAAAAAAATCACAAATGGCTTGGTGGGCCCCAGAGGTTTTGTTCTGTGGGCCTGTAACAGTAAGTTCTGAGGACACACATTCCTTAACAATTCCAAGTACTTCTGACTCCATTGTTTGAAGACCACATTCTTGTTAGAAACCTTTAGGACATGTAACCAAGACTCCTTCTGTCTTTGGTGGTCATATATCCAAAGTGTGGGCTCAAGTTTTGGATTACTTTTTAGAAATTATATCTTCAATCCTAAATATATAAGATACTGTACCAAACAACAAGCCATCCAAATAGTTCCTAAAGAAAAACACTAAAAACTGGCCCTTTGTAACTTAAAGATTTTGTTCAACAAGAAAATAGATTTGCCAAAGCTCAGTAATGGTGGAAGGTGACTCCAATGACCAGTGTGACCCAGAGCTCTCTGATATAAGAGCTGTCCATAGACAATTGTTCCTGTTTAGGGCATGTCTGAATCCTCCTGGTCCCTAGAGCAGGCATCACAGTTTAAATCAGCCCTTAGCTCATTTCCCTATAAATACCAGGGAACAAAATCACCAAACATGTCCAGAAAAAAAAAAGTCCTAATAAAAGTCATCATTTTTATATCTTTTGATGAGTCTTTTGGAATCACCAAGTTCTCTCCCCCTCTCTTCAATCCTGCTTGAATTGAATACTAAAAGCATCCTGGAAAATTTGAAATGCTATGTTTTCTTGTGCCTGCTGTTGACAAGGGAGCTTCAGTGGCAGCAGAAGCTGGAGGGCGACAGGCAGTGGCATTTGAGGTTCCTACTGTGTGTCTCATTTGGCATCTAGAACAACTCCACTAGGACATGGTGAGGACACTGAGGCTCCGAGAGCTTAACTCTCCAAGGACGTGTCCCAGTTACTGTTAGGGCAGAATTCACAGCCCTGTTCTCCCATCTTGACTGGTGGACTCCATACTTTCCAACAGGCACAAACTTTGTTCAGATAACTGCAACGTAATCTGGATGCTTCCCAACTTCTTTTCATAACTTGTCTTTGAATTTAATAACTTGTATTGGAATTATCTTAGAATTTTTAGGGCCCACATACATATAGAAATAGCCTTGTTTGATGTCATAAAGTTTTGCTCTGAAATTGTTACATTTTACCAATATTTTATAAATAGATTGGTTTCTCAGTTAATTTTATGGACATGTAAAACACCCTGCAAATTCAGAGGAGTAGAAATGGAGTTCTGTAGAAATGAGTTCCTAGAGGAAGCTGGCTCACTTCCAAACTGAACTATTTCTTACCATAGAGAGGTGCTGCTCTGTGTCATGAGGCTGGCCAGAATGTCAGCTATCAGCATACAGAAGCTCACAAAAATGATACTCCAGAAATATAGTCCAGGGTATAGGAAGATCTGGGGGGACATGAGGCGCCTGAGGGAGGGCATTGCTGTAGGAGGACTCCCAGGTCATAAGGAGGAACAGGTTAAGGACCGGGAGGGAGGGAACACCCGTCAAACTCTTGGATACACTTTAGAGTCACCCGGTGTTTCGAGTCATACAACCTGGCTAGTCCGTGAAAAGCAGGAGTGTGAGATGTTTTCTTCCCATGCCTTCTGCTCGTGGACACTTGGGGGACTGGATTGCTAAAATAACTTCCAGGACTTGAAGACTAGCTCCATTTGAATCCAGGGCTCACCATATCTCATTACTATAGTTTTCTGCCTCTTGTCTTATGCAGCCTTAACCTTAGAGCTGACTTGGTGACCCGGGTACACATTAGAGTCACCAAGGACATTGTACTTAGGAGAGAAAAGAACTGGATGCTCAGATTCCACCTTAAAAGTCTTTGTTTAATTCAAGGAATATAGGTCTCAGCACAATGGTTTCAGAAGATCCAAAAGTGGTTCTAAAATGTAGCTGGTCCTTAAGCTTCAGAGCTTATATGCATATACATATACTATAAACATACACAAAAGTTTATTCTTTGACTGAATTTTTGGTGCAGCATCTCTCAAGTGTTCTGAATCCTTTCTGACTTGTCCTTGAAAACCTCTTTACAGTAACATGAACCATTCAAGGATAATTATTCTTGCAATAAAAGTGGTTAACATAGGCACTTGTGAAAAAGCAAATATTTCTAGTGTATTTTCAATGAAATCTACATTACCTTTTTAAAAATGTATTTTGTGAAGTAAAATTCCTGAGTATTTATCCAGTATTTACTAGGTTGTTTGATATTTACTAGATGGTAAGAATCTAGGGAGCTTCAGGAATCTAAGCACTGTCACAAGTGAGTTTAAATCCAAAGTATGTGTGTAAGTCTCTGTGGTGGGAGCCATAAATAGGATGTGATTTAAGGAAAATATGTTCTAGAGAAATGTAGACCATTTTGAGAGCATTGTGGAGAAGGGGCTATTCAGTAGGAAAGACAAAATCAGGACTGGCCCCAGGTGAGTCTGTGAAAAATCTAGAAACTATATAAATAATCTGGAGATGATGGGTTATCACAAAATGGGCATCTAAGAAAATTAATCTCCACTATCAGTTTGAGTGGATTTGGAGTCACCTAGGAGACACACCTCTGGATATATATATATATATATATATATATATATATATATATATATATATGGGTGTCTCCAGGGAGATTTAACTGGCATAGGAAGACCTGCCTCGAATATGTTTGGCACCATTCTGTGGACTGGGTTTCCAAGGGAAAAGCCAATAGAGCACCAGCTTCCATCTCTCTGCTTTCTGCCATTAGACACAGTGTGAGAAGCTGACTCACACACCCACTGCCACGCCTTCCTGCCACGATGGGTTGTTGAACCCTGAGCCAAAATAAATGCCCCTTCTTTTAAGTTGCTTCTGTCATGCATTTTACTACATCAAAGAGAAAAGTAGATAATACATTGTCCCCTTGAGGGACAACATGATCTGGTAACATGGCCTTTGGATATGTCCCACACCCACCCAGCCCCTTCTGTAAAAGAAGAAATGTGGTGAATGCAGGGTGCAAAGCTGGGGGACTTGGTTACTTTGTTGTGAATTTCACTATGAGTTTCAACCAAGAGTCAATGGTGGGCCACTCTGCTATCCCTATTGGAAAGCCCAGACAACTACACTTTAGAAATAAAACAAAAGCCCAGTTTTCAGAGCAGGTTAATGTAAGGCAAAATGCCTGTAGCCCTCTCTCACCATCCACTGGATGCATTATCTCTCTGCCACGTGCACTGCTTCAGGCTGTGTTGCATATATTTCACTGGCAGTGAATATCAGGAAAGACTAATATTTCTCTTCTTTTCCATATCTCTACTAATTCTTTTCCAGATTTTTATCATCTTTTAGATGCTGCATTGATACTGTGTTACCCAGGAATCTTGGGTTTCCTCTGAAAGAAATAGAAACATACCGTTAAGTAAAGCATGATTGCTGTGCCCTTTCTTTTTTCCAACAGGACTAGAGGGTTCAATGTCTTGGCTGCTTTCCTTCATTACGACGTAATTTTGCATTTATTCATACTCTAACATGATCATGCAGGCTCTTTTGTTCTTCCAGGAAGGTGAGGCGGGTTAAATAACAATTTTTCTTCATTGTCAAGTATTGCCTTGCAATAGCATTTGCAGGAAAAGGCCCTCTTTTAATATTTATTTTTATTTTCTCTGAGACTAAAACATTAAATAAATTTGCATTGTTTAAAACCTAATAGCAAATGTCTTGCACTCACTTGTATGTAAGAATCTCAGAAGAATTTGGTTCATTTTTGAAACCAGCAAAGGAATTATGCTAATCCCTTTGTCCCTCTGTTTCTCCATGAAACGCAGTGTGAATTGGACTCTCACCCCTTTGAAGGAGGCAAATCTTTCCTTCTTGCTCTCTGGATTCAGGATGATGCTACAGAAAAGATTTCATTGTAAAGATAAATGAATTGGAAGTAGTGTTGTCCCTATCACAGAACTGTTTTCTTTGTGAGACAGGGTCTCACATAGCCAATGCTGATCTCAAACTCACTGGGTGGCTATGGATGTCCTTGACCTTCTGATCCTCCTGCCTCCATCTCTCCAGTGCTGGGATTGCTGCGTGATCTATGTCAGCTGATTGGTGTGGTGCTGGTGACCAAAGGCAGGGCCTTGTGCATGCCAGGCCAACACTCTCCCTAGCCTTCTTTACTAATGCAGTGTGAGATGCAGCTGAAGAGTGGTGAGGAAACCTCCCAATGCAAACTCCTAGCACTTCAGGAAAAAAATATCAATGGCACATGTCAACAGAAATGCTGTGTGAAATGACAAGAAGGGAAACTGCAGAATTGCAACTTCATGGAAACTACAACCACCCAATTGAAGAAAATTCCATCCTGCAATATGCCTTACAGTTCAACTTGTCAGGAAAAATTATTTAGATTATTCAATTTTTTGAAAGAAAAGGGGATTTATATACACTTGTGGTGTATATAAAGTTTTTTATATTTTTTCACCTGTAGCTTTTTCAAAACAAAATCACCAGGACTGTAGTATATTCATGAAGAAAGCCATAACCAAGACTGTCTAAAGGGAAAAACTGAAAATCAGAGCGTTTGCATGTTTGTCTCCAACATACACACATTGCGGCATGTGGTCTAAACCTTTCTGCACAAACTTCTAGTGACATAATCCTGGAGATTCCCTTATTCTCATGATTCCTTTCACTCTTGAGGTGTAGGATAAAATTTCAGCATTCATGATTGACAGCAGATACTTCTTGGGAAATAGATGATAGATAGATAGGTAGGTAGATAGGTAGATAGATAGATAGATAGATAGATAGATAGATAGACAGATAGATAGATAGATAGATAGATAGATAGATATCCTAAAATTCTAGCCCTACAAAAAGTTCTAGTAAAGATCCACTGAAAACAACTCAAGACAAAAATGTCTGTAAAGTGGTTGTTCCAGGGAAGGCAGATGATTTAAAAAAAAAAAATGGGAGTATATTCCTGAGTACATAAACACCATACACACACACACACACACACACACACACACACACACACACACACACGAGGTGTATCATAAGTGGCTGATTGGATTTTGTCAACTTGTTACAAGCCTAGATATATCTGAGAAGAGAGAATCTTAACTGGGAAAATTCCTCCTTATGATTGCATATAGGCAAGCCTGTGGGCATTTTCCTAATTCGTGATTGATGTGGGAGGGCCCAGTCCACTGTGGGAGGTGCCACTCCTGGGCAGGTGGTTCTGGAGTGTATAAGAAAGCAGACTGAGCTAGCTATGAGGAGCAAGCCATGAGCAGCACTCCTCTGTGACTTCTACTTCAGTTCCTGCCTCCAGGTTCCTGTCCTGCTGAGACTCACCCTCCCTTGATGTCTCTCAGTGAGAGTTGCTCCGCCGCCACCCCCCAAGTTGTTTTGGTTGTGGTATATTATCACAGCAATAGAAACTCTAAGACACATAGCTTTGAATTTTTATCATGAATAGCAAAACCCGCAAGTATGCTTTCCCTGGATAATAGGAAGTAGGGGAAGTAACTCTCAAGTCTTTGGACTACGTTGCCTGTAAATTATGAACGAGTTCATTTTGCATTTTATAAACAGTATGTATGAGAGTAAGTAAGGGAATCTCATTTATATGTACAAGGAAATAACACTTCAAAGACACATGAAGAGAAAACAGAGATGGTAGGACAGTTTTCTGAAGGAAAGCAGAGCAGATTTTATGTCATTATACTATTTTATATCATGGTACCATCTCCAGCAGAGAGCAAAACCTGCTAGCATGATCATATTACAATAAAAAGCAAATATTTTAATATATTAAATGCTCTGTTTCCTAATACAAACAAAACATGTTTTTTGAATTCACAAATTTCTAGACTTTTCAACTAGTGATATTGTGGCAATAACTTGTGCTACTAACAAAAATTTCAATGTCTTTAAATGTTGATTTTCTTAAATATTTTATCGAAGATCAACAAGAAAAAAACATACGCAAATTTATATGACCCTATTGCATATTGTCTGGTCTCACAGGCCTTCCTTAGAAATCTCAGTGGAAGCCTCCATGATGCCTTAACTCTCTAACTCTCCTCCTTGAAAAACCAACAGCTAACAGTGATGACGCACTCCTTTAATCCCAGCACTTGGGAGGAGCCAGGGGTATCTCTGTGGGTTCGAGGCCAGCCTGGGCTACAGAATGAGATCCAGGACAGGCACCAAAACTACACAAAGAAACCCTGTCTCGAAAAACCAAAAAAAAAAAATAAAGAAAGAAAGAAAGAAAGAAAGAAAGGAAGGAAGGAAGGAAGGAAGAAAGAAAGAAAGAAAGAAAGAAAGAAAGAAAGAAAGGAAGGAAGGAAGAAAGAGAGAAAAAACATCTTTTGCCAGCTCCAGCATGCATCCAGACCCCCTTTGACAACAGCCCTAGCAACCTCTCTGTGCCTCATGGATAAACCTCATAAAACACTTCCTCAGGAGCTCCATGTTAACAGGGCATCTCAAGAACAATCTGTTTCAAGAGAAAGTCTTTCAGTGTGCTCAGGATATATCTGAATGTTTTGGTGACTGCTTTTTATGTATAGGGCCTTGGATAAAATCTGCATTACTAAAAATAAAAACCTTTAAGAAGAATAATCCAAGCAGAGAAAGAATGTCATTGGCACCCAACTGGCTTTTTTCTTTTTCCTTTTTATTTCTTCTGGGCCCCTAGTCTAACATTATACTACATATCCAAAACCACCAACCAAATCTAAAGCCATTTCAAAGTAATGAATGAAAAGATATATTTTTTTCCCCAGGGAAATATTATCAAAGAAAAATTGGGATAGAAGCCAGGCATGGTGGCACACACCTTTAATCTCAGCACTTGGGAGGCAGAAGGAGGCAGATCTCTGAGTTCAAGGCCAGCCTGGTCTACAGAGTGAGTTCCAGAACAGCCAGGATTAGACATAGAAACCTGTTCTCAAAACACAAGATTATAAAGAAAGAAAGAAAAATTGATGACCAAAAATTGATGGTGGCCAAAATGATATCAAGTCAAATAGATTTCCAGACAAAGCAACATAGAAAACAAGCAGGGTCACAAATATGTAGACTTTACAGTTCACCAAGTAGAAGTAATACTGCTAAGCTTTAAAATATAAAGAACAAAATTATAAGAATAAATGTACCGGCTTAGCAAGCAATTATAGCAGGCTTGTGTCAGGAATTGTTTTTTAAAATAGGGGTAAAGTCAAACAGAATGAGGGGGTTTGAGCAGCACAGTAGAAAGCCATACATACAGGATAGCATGTTTTCAGACACACATGAACTAATTCTTAATACATTATGAACCAGACTTAAATCTATTTTCAAAAGCCTATATTCTACATACCTTTACATTTGACTTGAAGAAAATTAAATTAGATAAGAATTATCAGAAGAGTATCTTTAAAAATCTGCCCATATGAAATTCAAACACATTCCTGTTGTATCCAGTTAAAGGACGAAACCACTGTGGAAATAAAAAATTGTTATAACCAAATCAAAATCCAAAGAAAAACTTGATGCCCAGCTTGAAATGAGGCCATCTTCATATTGTGAGACTATGTGACAGCTTAGAAAAGAGGAAAGCCTGGAGGTGGGAGGTGCACAGACTCCTGTGGTGCCTAAGACCACAGGAAACCCAAGGCTTGTCAGGAGCCAAGCAGGGAACAGAACGTTCAGGATTAGGAATTTCTCAATGGGACTTGTGAAAAGTTCAAAGAACAAATAAAAATTTCACCAATTGGTAAGAAAAAAGAAGAAAGAAATGGGCATAAGTAAGTCTGATGAAGAAGAAAAGAGAGGGTGTAGTTACATATGCTGTAAAAATCAAGCCCAGACTGGTTTTGTGTGTGTGTGTGTGTGTGTGTGTGTGTGTGTGTGGTTCAGGGCTGACCATTTTGTCTTAGCTAACCAGTCAGTGGGCTCATCTGTAAGAAACACCAGTTCTTCCTTTCTCAGCTGTCAGTGGTTGCCTACAAGTTCTTTATCCAGTAGAACCCCATGAGTTCTCCCCCTTAGATTTTAATTAAAAATTTAAAAATAAATTAAAATGCTAGTTGTATGATTAAAAAAATCAGAGAGTGTTATGAAAAACATGCCACAAACTCAACAGATGAAATGATCGAGTCAATAAAGCAACAGACTCAAAGATAAACGCAAACTCTAAATTATATGCAGTCACAGAAAAAAACCAAACCTGCTGTCAATTTTTTTTCCTCACAAATCAAATATAGGGAAGGCTCTGATGGATTTGTAGGACAGTTCTACCAATTCCAGAGAACAGATGTCCCTGTTTTTATAGGAACTCTTAAAGGGGTATTTAGAAAGAAAATATTGCCCATCCGATTTTGCAAGTACAACATAATACCAAAGCCATAGGAGAAAAGGGGGAGTACAGACTAATTAAAACAAATCCATCATTATGCATAAAAAAGACAATGCATGTTACAGAGCAAAATGCTGCCTTCTCTTTAAAAAAAGGAACACCACAAGCATGCTCACTGCCATCGAATTAATATTCACTGTGCTGGAGCTCCTGAAATAACAGGACAGAGAGAAAATGGCAGGCTAGGAAAGGGAAAGAAAGTCCTGCCGTGAGTAGATGAAATGAACACCTGTGTAAATAACAGCACGGAGATACACAAACCACAGGAATATGTGAGCTATGCTGACAAAGAATAAAGATGTCCCACAGAAGAATAGTTCCATTTCTGCATAACAAGAGATGTTAATATTTTTAAATGATATTTACAAAAGCAACTGAAAACAGGTGGTACTTAAGGATGCTCACATCAAAAGATATATAAACCTCCTAACATTGAAGTCTAACGAGCACTGTGCACGTTAGACTTCTAAAGTGTGTGTGTGTGTGTGTGTGTGTGTGTGTGTGTTGTAAATGTAGAAAGGGGGCTGTGAGACTGGTATAAAGGATCCTGAGGGATGGAGAAGGGGAAGGGAGAGTGTAAGGAGGTACATGAAAGCACAAAGGGGAACTATTTGAGAGAAGAAAGAGGACCAGCAGGAGGTGGGACAAGGGCTGGGGGCTGGGGAGATGACTCAGTTGTTAAAATGCCTGCTGTGCCATCATGAGGACCTGAGTTCAAATCCCAGGCACCCACGTGAAAATCGAGGCACTGTGCTATGAGCCTCCAAGCCTTGCTCTAGGGAAGTGGAAACAGCTCACTTCACAAACCAGCGCCTAGCCAAACTAGTGAAGCTCCAGATTCAGTGAGAGATCCTGTCTCAAAACCTAAGGTTGGGGTGACAGGAGACACCAGGCATTGATCTTTACCCTGTATGTGTGCACAGACATGTATTTGTGAACACACACACACACACACACACACTCATATACCATACATACATACAGAGTAGAGTAGTGGGGGAGAGAGATGAAGAAAAGTCAGTTAAGATGACATATGTGAATGAAATTTCCATAACCACACCCAATGCTTCATTAGCTTACTTAAAAACTAGCTTCAAAATATAAATTTAACAGTTGTCTTTCAGGACACATGACTATAATGAAAAAACATGTATGATAATGACCTGGAGACATCACCACAACCTTCAGAATCCTGGCTACATCTGGAACAAGAGATGGGTGTGTATTCACACACAGGCACTCAGGAGTCTGCAAACACATTGCTCATTTTCCTTTCTTAAGTTTGCTGGCAAGTACCAGGATGTTCCTTTTCCTTTTGTTGTCTTGTATCTTTGTTTAAATAGTAGTGGAATTAAATTTTTCCTTCTCGGGTCACTAGGTAGATCTGTGAGTTAAAATAACAAAAGAAAGGCGACAAGATAAAAGGAACACAGATTTTTACATACATGGTATCCCTGCTGGAAAGCAGAAAATCCCCAAATAGAGCCAATCTAAGTGAGTATGCACTGGATTTCAAAGAACAACAGAGAACTTCCAATTGTGGACCCACCTCTAAAATACACAGAGGTCAAAACAAACTTAAAAGCCATTTCAACAAGTTCTGTTTATGCAGCATCCTCTTGGCCTCCATTTGGCATTTCTGGTTATAAAAATATTAAAAGAAAGAGAGGCTATCAATTTGAGAGTGGGGGGGCACATGGGAAATGCTGGAGGTAGAACAGGGAGGGAGAAGTGATGCAGTTGTATTTTAATTGAAAATTATTTTTATTAATTAATTAATTTTTCCCAGCCCAATTAGTTTCTCCTCCCTCCTCCCTCCCAGTCTCTCCACCATCCTCCTCTCTTCCCACCCAGCCATTCCTTCTCCTTTCAAAATTATTATTTTAAAAAGAATGTTTCCCCCAGCCAGAGAGATTTATAACCTGCTTTGACAGAGAGAGGAGGTCAGAACAACTTCATTGTACTCTGCTGGTTTTTGTGGTTTTGACTCAAAATGACCCTTATGCTAAAATAGCATCCTTGGGGATTGCAGAGAATCCTGTTATTCACCTTTGTTACATAGGATAGAGTTCCAGTGAAAGGTTGTTACACAATTTCATTCAAAGCAATGGTTTACGTTTGTGTTGCTTACTTTGCTTGGCTTGTATAAGGAAGTAATAGAGTAGTTTAATACTTTCCATTTCATACTGTAATAATTCCCACTGCTTTCTTGGGTTACAATATTAGATTTTATATTTAAGCTCTTTGCTTCAAAAACTCTAAATTTAGTATCTTTGAATACTCTCAGCTCCTATTTTTGTTTTAGAAAAACCATGTACACACACACACACACACACACACACACACACACACACACACACGAATCTTAAGATGATACCACTGAAAATTCTTGCCAGGGCCAGTTTATGCACACAGTATGCATGTTCCACAGTAGAGGTAAAATCCCTGTTTTTGACTAAGGATGTGTGGCTCTAGATGAAATTAGGTGACTGTCATCTGAAATCTCAGGTATGCCTATTTCTTTTTTGTTTTTGTTTTGACAGTTCCAAGGCAAGTTTTTTTTTTTTTTTTTTTGAAAAGAGCAGAAATGAGAATAGAACATCATGATCTTGCAGAATAGTCAGGGTTCCTAGCAATGTGACAGAAATGTTAGAGGAGAAGAAAACCATTTTCCCCAGAAGAGACAAAGTCATTAAGGCATAGTTCACTAATCTGAAGGAGTCAAGAGTTCAGCCACTGAGGCATCTGCCACTTCTCCATCAAATAAAAGACTGCTCACTCTGGGATACAGGAAGATTTCAGAAATCCTCTCAAAAAGAAGCACAAAGTTATAGAAAAATTGATATACCCAAGATGGCATCAGTTATACGCGGTTAATAACTGATTTATTGTGTGAGCAGCCAGAAAGCTTGCTGACCCTAGGGGTGTATCAAAATTGATGTTTCTTAATCTTTTGTTGTATGAACATTTTAGAGGTGTTCTTTGTATGGTTAGTTGATCAGTTGGTTGGTTGGTTCGGTTTTCTTACCCTTGAACAATGCCTTGCATGTAGAAGTTGTGAAATTAATATTTGTTGAATGAATGACATGTTCAGGGTTTAAAAATTCAAAGGATAAAAATGACAAGTTGTGGTTTAGGACTGAGTAAATACTCAGGATGGTGTTTCATGTAGGTTGAGAATATCTCACCAGCAGATGAAAAGTAAAATACTCTGGGTAGCAGGATCAAGCAATTGGAAGGTAAATGAGCTTTAAAGCCTCAAAGATGCATATTTAAGGTGCAGCTTGCTGGACTGAAAAACTTTGTAATCAATCAGATTACAATACCTTTCTGTCTATTTTATAAGACCTCTGTCTTTGTTCTTCAGAAAATCCTCTGTGAGATAGACGGATAATAGATGATAGATGGATGGATAGATAGATAGATAGATAGATAGATAGATAGATAGATAGATAGAT
>CABHPP010123126.1:29626-40897 GCA_902168425.1 Peromyscus attwateri
CCACCCCCCATTTCCATCTCCTCCAGGGCAAAGACTCCCCCGAGGATTGAGATCAACCTGGTGGACTCAGTCCAGGCAAGTCTAGTCCCCTCCTCCCAGGCTGAGCCAAGCCTCTCTGCTAAACCCCAGGTTTCAAACAGCCAATTCATGCACTGATCACAGGACCCGGTCCCACTGCCTGGATGCCTCCCAAACAGATCAAGCCAATCAACTGTCTCACCCATTCAGAGGGCCTGATCCAGTTGGGGGCCCCTCAGCCATTGGTTCACAGTTCATGTGTTTCCATTCGTTTGGCCACTCGTCCCTGTATTCCATCCATCCCTGGTCCCAACAACTCTTGCTCACATAAATCCTCCTCCTTCTCGCCAATTGGACTCCCGGAGCTCCACCCAGGGCCTGACCGTGGATATCTGCATCTAGTTCCCTCAGTCACTGGATGGGGTTTCTAGCACGACAATTAGGGTGTTTGGCCATCCTATCACCAGAGTGGGTTAATTTGGGCTATTTCTCGACTATTGCCAGCAGTCTATTGTGGGGGCATCTTTGTGGATTTCTGTGGGCCTCTCCAGCACTTTGCTTCTTCCTATTCTCATGTGGTCTTCATTTACCATGAACATTCCTTGTGTTCCCTCTCTGTTCTTGATCCAGTTGGGATCTCCTGCTCCCCCAAGTTCTCTTTCCCTCGCCCCTCGTCCCTCATTACCCCCACTCACGTCCAGACTGTTCCTGTATATCTCATCCATTTCTCCGTCATTGGGCGATCCCCGTGTCTTTCTTGGGGTCCTGTTTTCCAGGTAGCCTCCCTGGTGTTGTGAGTAGCCGTCCACTCATCCTTGTTCCACAACTAGTATTCTCCTATGAGTGGGTACATACCATGTTTGTCTTTCTGAGTCTGGGTTACCTCACTCAGGAGGATTTTTTGTAGTCCTTCACTGAAGGAACCTTTTACAAAGGTAACTCTGTACACTGAGAGAAAGGAAGCAATCAGACATTCTGAGGTCTGTTGGATACTGATTCTGATTGACATTGATTCCAGGAGACCCCAAGAAACATTGTGACCCTCCAGTTAAAGCAGGGGCTTATGGAGGTCAGGTGATTATTGAGTTTTGGCTGATGTCCAACTCACAGTAGGTCCAGTGGGTCCCTAGACCCATTCTGTGGTTGTTTCCCCAGTCCCAGAATGTGTACTTGGGATAGACACACTTAGAAGTTGTAAGAATTCTCACTTTGTTCCCCTGACCTGTGGAGTGTGGGCTAGTATGGTTGGAAAAGTTAATGGAAGCCTTTAGAGTTGCCTCTGCCTGAGAGAATAATGGATCAAAAACAGTACCACATCCTTAGAGGAACTGCAGAAATTAGTGCCACCATCAAGGACTTGAAAGATGCAAGGGTGGTGGTTCCCATCACATCTCCCTTTAACTCTCCCATCTGGCCAGGGCAGAAAACAGAAGGATCATGGAGAATGACAGTTGACTATTAAATACTTAACAAGGTAGTGACTCTGATTGCAGCTACTGTACCTGATGTAGCATCCTTACTTGAGCAGAATAACACATCTCCTGGTACATGGTATGCAGCTATTTATGTAGCAAATTCATTTTTCTCAGTACCTGTACATAAGGACCAGCAGAAGCAATTTGCTTTCAGTTGGCAAGATCAGCAGTATACCTTTACCGTTTTACCTCAGAGATGCAGTAACTCTCCAACCCTGTATCATAACTTAGTTTGAAGGAATCTCTTGTGTCACTTCGATAATATGTCGGTGGAAGTTTCCTGTCCCAAATGCCTGGTCCCAAATAACCATTCTGAGGCTCATATTAATTATAAATGCTCAGCCAATAGCTCAGGCTTGTTACTTGCTAACTATTACACTTAAATTAACCCATATTTCTTATCTATGTTTTGCCATGTGGCTCATTATGACTTGTTACCTCATTTTCTATACTTCCTGCTTCCTCAGTGGCTGGTTTGCATCCCTCCTGACTCTGTCATTCCTCCTCCCAGAGTCCTCTGTGTCTAGCTGTTCTGCTTATACTTCCTGCCTGGCTACTGTCCTGTCAGATTTTTATTAACCAATGACAGTAGTAAGTAATACATATTCACAGTGTACAGAAGGATTATTCCACAGCAGTATACCTTTATAGTTTTACCTTGCGGATGTAGTAACTCTCCAGCCCTGTGTCATAACTTGGTTTGAAGCAATCTCTTCTGTTCCTTCCATAAAATATCATACTGGGAACTATACTGATGACATTATGTGAAATATTATTTTAAGGTGTGCTACATCTGTTTATGCTCTGGAACATTTGTTTAATGATGTAAAGATATGTTGCATTCTTTTATGTTGCATTTGTTTAACTCTGTAAAGCTGTGTTGCTTTGCCTGTCTAAAACACCTGATGTTCTAATAAAGAGCTGAACAACCAATAGCAAAGCAGGAGAAAGGATAGGTAGGGCTGGCAGGCAGAGAGAATAGATGGAGGGAGAAATCTGGAAGAAGAAATAAGAAGGAACAAGAGAGGAAGGAAGAGGATGCTAGGAGTCAGCCACACAGCCACACAGCCACACAGCTACACAGCCAGTTATGGAGTAAGAGTGAAAATAAGATTACAGAAGAAAAGGAAAAAGCCCAGAGGTAGACAGGATAATTTAAGAAAAGTTGGCTAGAAACAAGCCAAGCTAAGCCTGGGCATTTATAAGCAATAAGCCTTTGTGTGTGACTTATTTGGAAGTTGGTTAGCAGAACCCCCAAAAGAGCAGAAACAAACAACAACAACATTATGCTGATTGGATCAAATGAGCAGGAGGTATATATCACTTTGTACCTGTTGGTAACACATTTGTCCATCAGAGTATGGGAAACAAATCCAACCAAAATTCGAGGGCCTTCTATCTCAGTGCAATTCTTAGGAGTCCAGTGGTGTGGAGCATGCAGAGATATTCTTCTAAGGTGAAGGATAAATTGTTGCACTTGGCCCCTCCCACCAATGTTTAGTGGGTCTATTTGGATTCTGGAGACAGCACATTCCTCACTTGGGTGTGTTACTCCAGTTATTATACCAAGTAATTAAGACAGCTGCTAGCTTCAAGTGGGGCCTGGAACAAGAAAGGGCTCTTCAACAGGTCTAGGGTGCTATACAGGCATGTGTGTGTCTATCTGCGTGTACCCGTACCACATGCTTATTAGAATCTTACAAACTGTTGCCTTCCCATGCCTGGATTCTGCAATGGATCATCAAAGGAACCCCTTTTGGGGTATACCAACAAAGATAACAATGACGTAGACAGTGAGAAAAAAAATCTCTGAGCTTCTGATGGTAAACTTTTAATGGTTTTATTTCCTTGGAGAAAAACAATCCTGATCTTGATCTCCAGATCTGGCAGACCTGATGCTTAAGCCATCAGTGGCAGGTAGGGACACTGTTTGGAGCCTTTGGCAGGCTCTTATGGGTGAGTCACGGAAAAGAACTTTGGGATTTTGGAGCAAGACATCTGCAGACAACTATCCTCCCTTTGAGAGACAGTTTGGGGCCTGCTATTGGACCTTAGTGGAAACTGGACATTTGACAGAGGGCCACCATGTTGCCATGTGACCTGAGCTCCCATCAAGAGCATAAAGTAGGACATGGCTAGCAGCAATCCATTATCAAATGGGATTGGTATATGTGACTAGGCCTGAGCAGGTCCTGAAGGCACAAGCAAATTATACCAAACAAGGTTGCCCAAATGCCTATGGTTTCTACTTCTGTTACAATGCTGTCTGCTGCCAAGCATGCTCCTATAGCCTCATGGGTATGCCCTATAGTAAGTTGACTAAGGAATAGAAGACTAGGGCCTGGTTTACTGATAATTCTGCTCATTATGCAGGTACCACCCAGAAGTGGACAGATACAGCATTACCACCCCTTTCCGGGACAACCTTGAAAGAAATCAGTGAAGAAAAATCTCCAGAGTGGGTAGAACTTCAAGCTCTATACATGGCCATACATTTTGTATTGCAGGAGAAATGGCCATGTGTGTGTGATTATTTAGTGATTCATGGGCTGTAGCCAGTGGATTGGCTGGATGGTCAGGTACTTGGAAATAGCATGATTGGAAAACTGGTAAGAAAGACATCTGAGGAAGTATACGGATAGATCTCTCCATGGGTGAAGGATGTAAAGATACTTGTGTCCCTGTATATGCTTATCAAAAGGTGACTTCAGCTGAGAAGGTCAATAATCAAGTAGATAGGATGATCCATTCTGTGGAGAGTCAGACTCTTTTCCCAGCCATTACATCTCTGCCCCACGGGCCCATGAACAAAGTAGCCCTGGTAGCTGAGATGGGGTCATGCATGGGCTCAACAACATGGACTTCACTCACCAAGGATGACCTGGCTATAGCTGCTTCTGAGTGCTAGATCTGCCAACATCAGAGACCAACACTGATCTCCAGATATGGCATCATTTCCCAGCTAGTGACCTAGTGGCAGGTTGAACTACTTTTTCCAAGGAAAAGAAAAACAATTTTTCCTTACTACACTAGTTACTTATTCTGGTTATAGATTTGCCTTTCCTGCCAAAACCACCATCCATAGACTTACAGAAGGCCTTATCCACCATCATGGTATTCCACACAGTATTGCTTTCGACCATGGAACTCACCTCACAGCCACAGAAATGTGACAGTGGGCCCACGGAATCCACTGGTCTTACCATGTTTTCTACCATCCTGAAGCAGCTGTCCTGATTTTAAAAAAATGGAATGGCCTTTTAAAGACACAGTTACAGCACCAATTAGGTGGCAGCAGCCTAGAAGGCTGGGATAGGGTTCCTCAGAAGGCAGTAGTATATCCTTTGAATCAGCATCCACTCCATGGTACAGTTTCTCCCATAGCTAGGATCCAGGATTCCAGGAATTAAGGGGAGAAAATGAGAATACCACCCCTAGCAACTCAGTAGAAATTTTTTTGCTTCCTGTTCCCATGACCTTAAGTTCTGCTGACCTAGATGTTTTGTTCCGGAAGGTGGAACACTCCTGCCTATAGATACAACAAACATTCCATTGACCTCAAAGCTCAGACCTCCCCATGACCATGTTGGGCTTCAGGTGCCCTCAAGCCAACAGGCTAAGAAAGGAATAAGAGTGTTAGGAGGAGTGATTGATCCTGCTAACCAAGGGGTAATTGGATTGCTTCTTCACAATGGACATAAGAAAGATTGTCTGGAGTGTAGGAGATCCTTTAAGGCATCTCTTGGTGCTACCACATCCTGTGATTAAAGTCAATGGGAAACTACCACAGCCTAATCCAGGCAGGATGACAAAGGGCACAGACCCTTCAGGAATGGAGTTATGGGTCACTGCTCCAGGAAAAGAGCCAAGGCCTGCTGAAGTGCTTGCTGAAGGTAGATGAAATACAGAATGGGTAGTAGAGGAAAGTAGTTACAAATACCAGCTAAGGCCATGTGATCACTTGCAGAAGTAAAGATTATAATTGACATTAGTGTTTCTGTAATATTTTGTTAAGAATGTGTTTGTACAGATATTTGTGTTTTCTTTCCTTGATTTCTTTATCATGTAATGTAACATCAATCAAGAAAATACCAACAGTCATCATAATTAAGTTTGAGGTACTAAAAGAATGTCCCTCAAGGGACATTGCCACCTATTCTAAATTTATAATGTGTTTGTGATTGTATGAGGAATAGTTATATCATGTTAGGCATAATTATGACCTAGTTATTGTTTTCATCTGGAAATTAAGCATGGCATGCATAAAGAGATATGATTTTGTGTCAAGTTGACAAGATGTGAATTTGTGATGGGTATTTTTGGTTGGCAACTTAACTATATCTGGAATTAACTAAAACCCAAATGGCTGGGCACACCTGTGAGGGATTTATTTTTAATTAAATCACTTGAAATGGGAAGATCCACCTTTAATCCAGATCCCATGCTGGCAGATTAAAGATCCACACCTTCTGCTGGCAACCTCTAAAAAGAACATGGAGAAGGAAGCTGGCAATCTCTGCCTGCTTGCTCTGGTCTTCACTAGCAAGTCCATTCCTTCACTGGCATTGGCGCCTACTTCTTCAGGATTGCATTGTGTACACTTCAGTACATTGAAGACCAGCTGAGACATCAAGTCTCATGGACTAAACAATTACTGGATTCTTGGACTTTCCATTGATAGACAGCCAACTTTGGACTGGCTGGACCACAGCCTGTAAACTATTCTAATAAATCCCCTTTCTAAATATAGAGATTCATTTTGTAGGTCCTGTTCCTCTAGAGAACCTTAGATAAGCAATATATCTTCTCGCCTTCTACCAAACGGGCATTATAGTTTGTTCCAGATATTTGGTTTTAGAGAAATAATTAATGTTTTCTATTATAGCCATGTTTAATTATATATGCCTCAAGGAGATAGCCAGTTGTCTCTGAAGTTCATTGCAAACTATGTTAGCATTTTAATAAGGTGTGGTACTCTGCATGGGGAAGCCACAAAGCCCAGAGATGTCTGAGTTAATTTGTCAGTGTTGGATTTCAAGTACTTGCTGCAGGCTCTCTCGGCATATGCAAGATCACACTCCCTCTACAAGAAAAAACTAAAGCCAAATGGCAGGATAGCCTAGAACATTGTCAAGTTTATTAATTTTAATGATATTTGTGCTTACTCTCACCAGTCTTATTGTAGGTAAATTTCCTGGGTTAGTGAATGAATAATAACTTTTAACCTTTCTTTATAATATAGTTGCCCCAAATATAAAAATGTAAGAATGGATAATGAGAAAAACATAACTATAAAACTTTATCTAGTTGCTGGGAAACAAAGTGTTCATGCCACAGTATTATACCACAGAGGTGTTTTTTATTCTTTTCTTGAAATATAATACAGACCATGAAATTATTCATAAAAAAAACTTAGCCATCATTTGTCAATCCTACCAGACATTTAAAATATTTAACTCATTTAATGAATATATCCACTGGGAGGAAAAATCATACATTCCATTGTAATATTCACTATCATTTTTTTCATTTACTTTTACTGGAGCAAACACATTAAAATCCCATTCTAGCAAAGGTCAGACCAGAATTACACATCTAGGCAAGAAACTCCCATTTGTTTGTTTTACACATACTTTAGTATATGAGAATGAACTATGTGGGGAAGGCTAAAACTCCTACTGGTTTGCAAATTAAGATTTCTTTAAAATATTCATCCATCAAAAGAAGACCAGATACAGAGGCTACTATCATGGGAATGATACCAAAGCAAAGAAATTCCTTCCAGGGAGCAGAGGACCCATGGAAACTCAAAAGGGAATGATTAGAAAGCTCATGGCCAAATGCTCGGAAGGTTTCCAATTTTTGCTGGAGGTTGTAGTGGCTTTACCTTCTGAAGGTTTGGCCCAGTTTGGCTGGAAGAAGTCTTGTCTTGATTAAAAATCTTGACTGTAGATATAAAGGCCCTGCCCAGGGCAGGTGGCTAGACCGCTATCCACAGCTACTGTTCTGCTGCCCATTTGTGCAGTAACAGCTGGTGTCCAAGGTCCTGCGCCTGTTAGCCTCTGCCTGTACTATGATACCACACATAGTTAAGATACAGAAATGGACAGAGATAATTCTTCAGGAATGATAGCAAGCTGTCTGAGAAATATGCCTTTAGAAACTAAAATGCGACCTTCATGTCTCTCTCTCTTCAGATACATCACAAACATTCCCTGGGCAGGCATTCCCTCCATCCCATAGATTTTGTTCATACTTCAAGGATAGCACATATGACATGTGTTATTGCTTGTGCACTCTCTGGCCTTTCCTAGCAACCCTTAGGTTTCTTCAGGGATCACTGATCTATAATTCATCATCTCTCTGGAACCTGAAAAAGACTTTTGCACACAATTGCTTACTACATACTGGATGGACAGTCAAGTAAAAGAATTCTTTTAATAGTACCCTTAGGGTACACTCCTCTTTATTCTTTCTTGTATACTCAGGATTTTTACACTAGCAGGAGCTTGAAATTACTCATAGGTAGAAAAGAGCCAAGCCTGACTGAATTTAAACCCTAAGTTCAGCACTTGTGATCTGTGAAGCTTGACCAAATTACAGTCATGTGTTTCCTTATATGTAAAATGAGGTTAATGGTAAATTAACCAGGTAATGCAGGCAATAAGAACTTTGGCATACATAATGAGCCACTTAAATCCATAGCACTGGCTACAAGACTGATGGTTAATTAATTATTTATATTTGCTTGAATTTGTATTTTATTTTTTAAGGTCTAAAGTTTTTAGCTTTTATGAGAGAAAGCTAAAAACAAAACAACAACAACAACAAAACCCCTTATATGTCTAGAGAACTGTCCATGAAACAGTTGTATGGAACGAATCACCATCAAATCAAGGGGCTGCAGTTAGCGCGAATGAGCATTTATCGACTGCAGCTCTCGCCGTTGTTAGCTGACTGGATTGTTTACATGGTCCCTGTATATTGCCTTCTCTCCAGCTCTCCAGATCCTTTCAATGATGCAATAAAGTGATGTGTTATCACATCACAGGTGAAATTCACCATTTTTTGTCCAGGAGACAATTTCAAGATTCTTACAATTTCAGAGCATCGTAATGTTTTTGTGCCTGACAGAAAAAAAAATGTGATTCTTACTTTTAATAACTGAAACAATAGAAACCTTGCCTAAAGTCATCTGACCTAAGCAATATTGTGAAGAAATATTCAACCAGCAGTTGGATCACCCCAGCCCTGGGTCTAGGTCTGCTTTAATCAGGTGGGTCAACCCCTCTGAGCTGAGCTGTCTTTCTTTATAAAGTAAACAATAGCCCTGCTGCTTGTAAGTCACATAGTTTTCAGGCTGATGGATCCAATGATACCATGCATAGCCAATGGTTTCAGAAAACATAAAACAGCTATTGGTATAGTTACCATCTCCCTCTTTGAAAAGTCTCACTTTTAAAACACGGACATAAACAGATGCTTTCATGGTGTGCTTTGGAGGAAACCTTGCTCAATTAGAGCAAAGATCAATCATTTCTCCTAGTAATCTACCGTGATTGTGCTGATCTAACAATGAGGAAAGTGGGACACAGAAACTCCCTCAATCATTCTGATGGCTGCAGTGTAGGATGGGAGTCTCTGCACAGGAAATCAAGTCTTCTGTGCATTGCCCCATCCCTGAATCAGGAGGCTCCTCTGCACCGGAAATCAAATCTTCTGTGCGTGGCCCCATCACTGAATCTGGAGATGCCTCTGCACCAGAAATCAAGTCTTCTATGCATGGCCCCATCCCTGAATCAGGAGGCGCTCCTGCTTTATGTGTAGAGACATAGGTCTGGCAGGGATAGGCCAGTCCAAATGTGTCACCTTTTTGTCAGAATCAAGTCCCTTGAATATTCAAACTGAATATACATAATTTAGCAAAAAAGAAAGAAGAGAATTTACAACTAGTACAAGTAACATCAAAGATCTGAAACTTTTCCTCCTTCCTCCTTGAGTGCAGGCTCTCCCCAGAGGGTGTGTGTGGAATGCACAGACCTTATGAAAGAGGAATTTCTAGTGCCTCTTCCTAACATCTCAGCCATAACTGAGCTGTGTTGTTGAGTCCAGGGGAGCCTGTATTGGCTGTCATGAACAAAAACAGAAGTAGCCCAAAGCACAGGTTAAATGCCAGCAGCTCCCTTCGAGCGTGGTCATTAACCAATGTCTCAGTCTGAATGTGCCTCCCACTGGCAAGCACACCAGTGTTTCCAGCTTTAATAAGGAGTCTGTTTCTATCTTTGAATACTACCAGGGATGAGTAATTAATGTATTGACTGATTAATGATTTATAATCAACTTCATTGTCAGAGCTAATCATTCAATCATGTTTAATGAGACCCTTATCTTCATTAGGGTCATTAGAATTGTTAATAAATAAAATGAGGTTGTAGTTCACACAATTTGCACCTCATAATACAGACCTAAAGCAACTCAACATCACCCTGAAAAAAAAAACCTGCAAAAGAATGGAAAAATAAAAGAGTTAATTCAACAAATTTATATTTTTCCTTGGAGTTTAAAAATCACTGAATTCTAGAGGGTTAAGCAAGATAGTCCTTTAGGGTAGAGGATGGAAGTACTGGAATTCTCATTTATATTTCCTTTCTATCTAAATGTAAGAAAGAACTTACCCTTGACACAGTAAAAAACAGAGATGAGTGCCCTCCACCCAAAGGCCCCACCTACTCCAGAGGTGGGTTTTCCCAGCTCAGCCAAAACTTTCTGGAAAACCCTTGTAGACACACTGAGAGGTATGTTTCCATGATTGTTCTAAACCCAGGCAGGTTGACAATAAAGTTATCCATCACAGAGAGGATTGGGAATCTAGGATTTAATGAGTAGTTTCTGTTTGGGTGACACAAACATTCTAGAGAAGAGAATTGTGATGCTTATACAACAGTGTCGAAGTAACCAATACCACTGATACGAACACACAAATCAAATTAAATGGAGACTATTTGTGTTTTATATTATTCACTGGGAAGAAATAGATCTGCGCCCTTTATTTCATCATGTTCTCTTTCACACTCTACAGAGCATACAGAGAAGAAGGGAAGCAATGACTCTTCACTGTCGAAAGCTGATAGGACATTACATTCTACTCTAAGTGACGTCCTGGCTCTGTTCGGGAGGCTGTAGGTCCGCTTCATTGTTCTTCTCCCATTCCCTGTGCTCCTTCTCCAAGACCTTCTGTGCCCCAGACCTGCACCATGCAGCCCAGCTGGCGACCTTCGCACTCCCTTTCCTCTGGTTGAAAGTCTCTTAGCGCTAGAGTTCAGTGATGCCTGTCTTATCTAGAGATCAAGCCTGCTCGAACATCACCTCCTTGGAGGGGCTCCCAGCCTATGTCGGCACTTTCATCACTGCTGCCTGCTCATTTTTAATCCTCTTACTTTGCTTGAACTTCTTCAAAACATTTGTTTTATTTAAAGTTACTGGCTGATTGATTTTTATCATCCAGATTCATAACTACATTCAAAACAGAAACCGTGGACACCTAAAGCAGTTCACAAGTGTCTTATAACAATTATTTGAGTGACTTAGCTCTAGCCTTTTTGAAACGGGGACCTTGAAAGCCAACCAAGCTTGCACTAATTGAGACGTATCTGAAGTGGATCAGCAGTGCCCTTTCCAGTCAGCTGAACTCCCTGTTCACACCTTTCCTAATGGAGATGGAGGAAGAAAATAAAAGGAGTGGAGAGAGAGAGAGAGAGAGAGAGAGAGAGAGAGAGAG
>CABHPP010123128.1:0-12039 GCA_902168425.1 Peromyscus attwateri
CTGAATTCCAAAGCTCCCATAAAAGTACTTCTGGTTGTGGATGACCACTGCTGATGGAAAATCATCAGAAGGTCTCTTATTCAGCCATCTTACTAACTCCTGGCTAGGGAGCTACTATTCTTTCCATTACTGTTCTTATTAAATTAACCTTACTGCCCTTGGGATTTATTTCCAATCCCAGGGTATTAGTTGAGAAACAGTGAATGGCTTAGATACCTAAGTTGCCTTCTGTAGCTAAATGGTCATAGCTATAGACTAGCAGGAATAGTCAACATAACAAATGAAATAAAGCAGATGAATGAGTAGTTAGCTGCCCTCTTACAGAGGCTGGTAGAAGCAGGGATATGCACCCTATTTCAGTCTTTTGTCTTCTTATTTTGAGATTGGCATTTCTCTTCTTCTACAGCTATGTTAGAGAACTGACTTGCTCCGTGCTTTTCAGTGTTATCTTCTGGTATTCAAGATGGGGAAGGAAGCAGGAAAGCATTTTCCAAGTCTGATGCCTAAGCTTTAAAACTGGGATTGGAGTCCAGGATCATGACAAATTCTATTATATGAAGAAACTGTGTAGATTTTCCTGGGTGCAGGGAAAAGTCTATGACATTCTTTGGGCTCTGAAACGGATCTCTAATCCAAAAAGATTAGTGCATCAGGTCTGAGATAAGATAGTAGTTTTACAACACTGCCTTGAAGGGCAAATTCTGAGGTTGTGCTTCACAACAGTCTCCTGGGTAATACATTTGTCTGTATCTATAGGGTGGAAGAAGAAGTATTCACTGGAAGAGGTTGAGATTTGCAGCAACAAAGGGAAGTGATTTTACAAGCATTTATTCATGCATGAACCTTCCCTTCCACCCAAGAGATGGCTACTCTTCACCTCCAGAACTCTATTCCTCAACCTGACCTTTTATCTTCTCCACAAAACATTTGTACCTTTTTGCAGTCAAAAATACAATCCAACCAATTTGAAGTCTCCACCAGGAGGGCAGGGATCATGCCTTCTGTATCTACACATGCTCAGTGCCTTACATGGTGTACATAGTCAGTGCTTAATAACTATTGAGGTCCAATAAATGTAATTGGCTTGGCTTTTTTGGAAGAATGAGGAATGAGTCACAACACTTCTATGAGCAATTATAGCATGTACTGTTTAAAAACAAAATGTAGGTGATGGTTTTAAGTTGTTTTTAATTGTGAAAAGTCAAAGACAATGACCTCTGGGTACTATTTTTTTTAAGGAAGGATATGGTAATTTGTAAAGGGCATGGATTGTTCAAAGATTTGTCTCCTTGATGACTGTAAACTATAAGTTAGCGTTAACAACTTAGAAAACTATAAAATGGATGGCACTCATCTAATTTCAGTGCAGCAATTATAGCACTTCTTGAGATGACATGGAAAAAAAAGAAATGTAGTTACTATAGCAGTAAATTGGTCTCCAAGAAATTCTTTCATTTTCTTAGGAAAAAATAATAAATGTCTATAACAGAGTAGCCAAATGATAATGAAAATAATCCACAAAAAGAATCTATCTGAAAACCAAAAAAATAATCCAAAAGTAAGTGTTGCAATGGGGGGTGGGGAGAACAAAGCAAGACAAGCAAAGGGATGCCAATATTTAAGGAGAGAATTTTATAGTGTTATTAAAATGATGAGTGTTTTTCAGAATTTCCTTAGTGGCTAAGAAAATGGGATATTTTATTAAATAGAAGGAGAATTTATCTTGTGTATGATACAGACATTAAACCACATGCTAGCTGAGGAAACCAGTAAAAAGGGGATTATTTTTTAAGAGCTAAACTTTTAGGTCAGTACACATTATGGCAGATGGATGACTAAACGTATGTTAAGGCACAGGAAAGTTTAGTAATGCAAGAAGACTTTCATTATTGGGTAATCCACTGGTTCAAATTTTTGGTTTAATGAGTTTTAAGGTACAGGATACCACTGTGTCATCATGCTTGAATTTATTTTGCTAAAATAAAGTATTCCATTAATTTTATAGAGAAAAATTTATTGTCTGGCGATTAAAAGGCAGCATGTTTTAGGATCACATGTTTACTATTTCTATTTTATCCAGACTCCCTGGTTTTTAGCCACTAGGAGAATTCTTTTCAAATGGCTTTTCTTTTCACAATGTGGGGTCTTGTCTTTCTTAATTAACAACAATTGAAGTCATTGCTCATAGTACTATAGATTGCAAGTGTACTAATAGGCTCAGATTTATTTCATTGATCCCTGCATTACCACTAGAGCACAAACATGGCATACACATACTTCACAAATGAGTGAAAAATTGTTTTCTGGGGCATGTAGTCAATAGCTGCTATTCAAATATTTGTAGAAATTTGAGCTGTAGAACTTGGAGGGACCCACATAAGTCTGTAATTTTCAAAGAGTGTTTTTAAAAACCCATAGAATACACTATCAAACACATAGAATCAGCCAAGCATTGTACAGGGAGTAAGGTATTTTTTCTCAAGGAACTTGTAATTCAGCTCAAACTCCCTTCCACATTATAACTGCTTCTTTCTCACGTATCCATGGCATATATGCAAATAGATACATGCATTACATTATAAAACAAGAATTAAGTGAATGGGAACCTCTACAAGTTCCAAAGAAGAGGGAAAATGGACTCTGATAATTTTTATCCACCTGCTCAGCATCTCTGTTTCTACTTCCTCAGTTTTTATGAGAAATTGGTAAAGAATGGAAGAGACAACTGTGGTGCTATCAGGAATTTGGTTGTCTTCTGTGACCTTGTGTTTTCTCCTCAAGTAGCTATCTTGTTGAGTAGGGAGTTTTGTAGTCTTATTCAGATGATCTGGCCAAGAAAGAGAGAGAGAGGGAGAGAGAGAGAGAGAGAGAGAGAGAGAGAGAGAGAGAGAGAGAGAGAGAGAGAGGCAGAGAGAGAGACAGAGACAGAGAGACAGACAGAGAGAGAGATAGAGACAGAGAAAGAGAAAGGCAGAGGCAGAGGCAGAGACAGAGAGAACACTGAATTCAGACCTCCAAATAATGACACCATAAAATAGGATGGCTCCATCAATAACCCTATTTTTTTTTTTGAGACAGAGTTTCTCTGTGTGGCTTTGGAGCCTGTCCTGGATCTCGCTCTGTAGACCAGGCCGGCCTCAAACTCACAGAGATCTACCTGCCTCTGCCTCCTGAGTACTGGGATTAAAGGTGTGTGCCACCACCCCCAGCCAGCACCCCTATTTCTTACCATATAAAATCTTCATATCTGAGCTTCATAGCATAGACAGTACGTGAGTGTGGGCAATGCAGGGGAGGGCAGAAAGAAGTATCAGTCAGAAGAGCACCACAGGAGTAGTGAAATAAAGACGTTAATTTTCTTATTTTCCCACCTGACCTTGATTTCAGAGGGGAAAAGGGGGATTTTATTTATCATATTTTGATTGTCAGATTCATATTGCTGTATCAAAATATCTAAGAAAGACAACTTAGAGGGGGAAATACATAATTTAGATCATAGGTCCAGAAGCTTTAAGCCATGATTGGAGTTTGTGGCAACATAGTACATGTGACAGTAGTGCATAGTGTAGTGGAGTCTATTTGCCCCCAGAATAGCTGAGAAGCAAATAAAGGAGGACAAAGTCCATTCAAGGGAATGCATACAGTGATGTATTTGTTTCTACAATGTTGTAAAGTTGAAGGAATACCTAGGGTATTACTGAGACATAGTTTTGAGGTGTGTCTGGGAGGGCATTTCCATAGAGAATTAACTGAGAGAGGAGAGGCTAGCTGGAATATGAGTGGATTGATCCAATGGGCTAGAATCCTGGAATGAATAAAATGGAGAAAAGGAAATATCCAGCTGAACTCCCACAGACACACCTCTGCTCTGCTTTCTCATCCACAAGCCATTCTCACCACCACAGATCCCTCATCATGATGGACTACATCATCTCAATCCATAAGTCAAAATAAACCTCTCTTTAAGTAACTTCATGTTCAGAATTTGGTCACAGTGTTAAGAAGAGTAACTAAAAGAAGCCCCACATCTTAATGGTTCCACCATCTACTAAGAGTGCTATGGGCTAGTGAACAAACATATATAAATATCTTGGGGGATGCATTTCTATCTATACCAGAATGCATATGATGGTTTAAAAAAGAATGGAAGATATGGTTTAGTAAATCCAAATCCAACTCCTTACTCTTCAATTCCTCAGATTGAGTTTAGCTTGTTTCTAGAAAGAAGAGGACATGTAGTTTAAATGACAATGTTGGAGCTTCAAATTGGTCATTCCCAAGTGTGAGTGTTTATGGGTTCTGCCCCAGATAATGTTAATGGGCAGGAAAGGACTATTTAATAGCACACAATTGAAGTCAATGATTGGAGAAAAATAGACTAGTCTCAGTGAATTGAAATTGCTCAATAAATACACAGAAAAATGGTAGGCGGTCTGGCTGGCTGGGGAAAATGAGGGACAGGAAAATTGGGAATGTTTTTCAGATTCCTGTCTTAGAATTCTGCTCTACTGGAAAAGCCATGGTACAGTTATAATGTGTGGAATGGTATGGTAACAAGTTAATAAATGAGGGTTTTCAGGCCCTTAAAGAAGAGGACTATCTTAGTCATCACAGAGACTTCAGTCCTTGTCAATACTTTGTTTTCACTCGAAGTGAGGAAGCTGGAAACATGGATTGGGGATTTGATGGTTTCTTTGTTGGTAAAATGTATGTGTTCTGATGTATTACACATTGATTATCTAGATCAAGTACTGGAATAAAGTACTCCACAGTGAGAAAAAGAAAGGGAAGAGAACCAAGAATGATTTGTTCAAACATATGTCTCACCCTTCTATCAATTAGAAACACTGAGTGGGTAAGAAACAATTACAGTACCTTCCCCTGTCATTTTGCATGGGAGAATGAGTGTGTATGTAGTATGTGCATGTGTATGTGTGCACATGCTTGTGAAGGCCCAAGGATAATATTCCCAGGTCTTCCTTGATCACTTTCCACTTTATTCTTCAAGTAAGGTCTCTTGATTGAACCCAGAGCTCACCCATATGGCTCGTTTAGTTAGCTAGCTTGCTATGGGGATCCCTGTAATCTTCTTCTAAGTCTTGGAATTGCAGGTGGGCCACCATGCCTACCCAAACTTTATTAAGGTTCTAGGGATCAAAACTCCAATCCTCAGGCTTGCTGTTCACACAGGAAGAGCTTTAAAATTTCTGAGCTATCTCCCCAGAATCCTCTTCCTGCTTATGGGTCATCCCTTTGCTTTGATTTCTCCTGATACAAGAGATTATAAGCCTCTACGGTCCCAAGTTTATTACATGAATAACAAATCTTCCCAAACAACTTTCACAGCATAACAGAGACATGCAAGACATGCGTGGTTCACAGTTCAGTGCACTGAAAACACCATCTCTTTATCGTGCATGTGAGAGTCTCAGAGAAATTACAATTGCATTATGGAAGAAAGTCTCTTCATATTATTTAGGGCTTCAGTCTAAATTTCGCTTAACCAAAGAAATGAAATACAATCAGGCTATCCTATAAGAGCAGGCACTATTTTTCTGTGAAGAGCCTGATAGAAAGTAGTTTAGGCTTTGTGTGCCACACGATGTCTGTTCATTTCAGCTAGGCAAAAAGCATCCTTAGATAATATGTAAATGAATGAGTGTGGCCATTTTTACAGTAAAACTATATTTACAGAATCTGAAATTTGAATTTCATATGATTTTTATGTGCCATGAAATATTCTTCACTTTTCTTTATTCCAGCCTCTTAAAATGTTTTATTTTAAAGAAAGAAGACACACTGCTATCTCACAGGTTTTGTGAAATTATGTGGCAGTCTGAATTTGGACTTGGAGCGGTTGCCTGCCACCTTGTCTTCTTAATTGGTTCATTTATTGTTTTACATATAAGTCAGATAGGGTTTACAGTTATGCCATTTTCCCTTGATAGTGCATTAAACAATGAAACAAAAACTTTCAGGGGGTGAAAAAAAGCTTTCTAAATGCCCCAGGTAAGATTGCTAGGAAGCGATCACACTTTTAGATAGCTTTTTCTCCATCTCTGTCCTACAGCTAGCAATCCAGTCACAGCCAACCCAAACACAGATATATTATGTCTTCTATCCTTCTGCAAGCACAGGAATCAATAGGACTAATCACACAGGTATGTACTCAGAGGAAAACAAAATGGGACTGCTGTCATTAGACATAAAGATAGCCCAGGACACAAACTGATAGAAAGCTCAGCTGGATGAGGCATGTCCGTGATGGCACCCACATGCATCCCAAGATATAAGCTATCTGAAATGGCCTCAACCCAGAGGCTCTAAAAATAGTCTTTCCATAGTTCTGCCTTTCTGATCCACAGAAAGATTTGAATCATTTATTCCCAGGTCAGGCCTTATTCCTGATGTAGGGTGAATGTGACACAAGTTCCAGTGTCTGTTCCCATGGAAGAATGCTTTTTAGAGATCTGGATACCTATGAGTGCAAGTATGAATTATCCATCTGGTTGAATGGTATCATTATATTTGGTCCAGACTAATGAAGAATGATATAGTCCTTTGAGACTACTATAGAACATATTTTAGACAGAGTAATTTATAAATAATAGAACTTTGTTGTCTTGGGTCTGTAGCTTCAAAAGTCTAACAGGAAGGCAACAGTAAATTCATAATCTGGTAAAGGCTTCATCCTCAAAGGCAGAACCTTTTGGCATTTTCATATGGCAGAAGTAGCCTGATGTTGTGATATATTGTGGACCCTAATAAACTTGCCTGAGGATCAGAGGACAGAGCCAGCCACTAGATTAGACATAGAGGTCAGGCAATGGTGGCACACACCTTTAATCCCAGCACTTGAGATCTCATGCCTTTGCTTGGGAAGCATACATGCCTTTAATCCCAGGAAGTAATATGGCAGGGCAGAGAAAGGTATATAAGGCGTGAGGAAACAGGAACTCACTCTCTGGAGGCTGAGGATTTCACAGAGGTAAAAACTAGTGGCTGGCTGCTTTGCTTCTCTGATCTTTAAGCTTTCACTCTGATATCTGGCTCTGGGTTTTTTATTAAAAGACCATCCAAGATTTGAACAACAGCCTGACAACTTTTTATAATGGCATATGTGAAGGAAAGTTCCCAGAAAAAGAAACCCCTCCCCAGTGGACTTTCTGCAAGGCCGATTAGCTGATTAGAACTTTAATGACTGTGGAGAGATTGGGAAATTACAGATCTAGAGTCAAATAACAATTTATCTTGGTCTATCTTTAACCTCCTAAATAGCCATTTCTTGTCTACCTCTGTGTCAGACCTAACATTTTGTGACTAACAGATAAAACTCTTTGGAATGTATTAACTTAACAGAACATTAGCTTCCATCAACCAAAAGCTAAGAGAGTCATCAGATAGTATCTGAGGGCTCTAAGAGATGTTTCCCCATTCTGTTATAACTGCTTCTCTGATGTTTCCATCAATGTACTTGTGTTGATTTATGACTTTCTTTGTTCTGTTACTACAAAATCTTCATGAAATCACTTCCACATTGGAGCATGGGATTTAAAGTGAAATAAACCTGTGTTCCTGGGCCATGATCTAGTGATATGTATCTATCTGGCTCCAGACTAAACTATTATCGCCTTTGAGGTGAGAGTTGTGTTTTTGCATTTATACATATAATGGTACTAATCCTGGAGGCTTCTCTATTATGATTTAATCACTTTCCCAAAGGACTCATCTCTCAAAGCTATTACAATAGATATTAGGCTGCAAAATATGAATTTGGATCTGAGGAGGACACAAATATCTAGACCATGGCAATGACCAACTATTTGGGGACTGACAGAGTTTTCTTAGCATATGGACTTTTTTTTTTTTGCTCATGATAAGAATGGGGTGGAGCCGGGCGGTGGTGGCGCACGCCTTTAATCCCAGCACTCGGGAGGCAGAGGCAGGCAGATCTCTGTGAGTTCGAGGCCAGCCTGGTCTCCCAAGTGAGTTCCAGGAAAGGCGCAAAGCTACACAGAGAAACCCTGTCTCGAAAAACCAAAAAAAAAAAAAAAAAAAAAAAAAAAAAAAAAAGAATGGGGTGGTTGGTCACTCTAAAAATGACCACCCCCTCTTTTTCTATTTCTCTGTCTTCTTACCCAATTCCAAATTCTTCAAAGTCACTTAACCATTCATGACTTCATTGAGTAGTAGAAACAAAGTTTGAGAAAAAAAAGGGTTTCTTCCAACTATTTTCAAAATACTTAATATTTTTCCCAAATGCAGAGGCACTTTTTGTTCTGAATGAGTTTGCATGCTAGGAGAGCTCTTCCTCAGTTTAAAGTGTTGTGTTGTAATAGCTGTAGCTTCCACTTTAATCCCGCTTGGTATCACCAAGTTATAATAGACAAATGTTACACCATCACACCTCTTTATTCTTCCACACCACGGTATGAATGGATCTGTTCATGTAACAGGGTTTGCTTCACCTGAATCAATTCTAAAGTTTTCTTTTGCCATTCAGTCCCTGGGAAAGAACAACTCAGTGGGCTTTAAAGCAGATTCTTGACCAGGATTTGGAAAGTCATATAAAATGTGCTTTTTGATGCCCAATTAAAATATCACATAATAATCTGCATCTGCAATACAATTACACTAATAAAATCATATTTAACATCTTGGCTTTGACCTAATTATACTTTTGTTTCAGTTGATGATGTCAAAATGAATCACTCAGGCAAGTATGAAAAAAAATCAGTGAACTTTATGTTTGTGTATCCATGGAATTATGTATATAAAATTACTCATCCCTTTATGCTATATTTAGCTCCTGCATTTTAATGTTCCTGATTACAGAAAAATCGATGTGTTAGTAATTCTGGAAGGAAAGTAAATGCAACCTTTGGTTATAGTAATGGAAATAAGAATCATTAAAAGTTTGAACCTGTTTATTTTTTCTTTCTTTCTTTTATTAGAGGTTAGCATCACTGACGTTTCTATAACATGAATGTATAGGCTCATGATTCTGCCCTGCTTTGGCCCACAGAAAGTTCTTTCTCTACCAGATAAGGCATAAGAACTGTGCATCAGCCTTTGTGAAAGGGCATAATGAGGTACAGGTGAATGAGCATGTCACCTACCTGACCAGGTCGATGACCCGCTCTCTTGGTGCAGCACTGACTGGTTCATCATTAATCATTACAATCTGATCTCCTGGGATCAGCTTGCCTTCTGAGGGGCCACCTGGAAACAGACAAGAGAAAAACACACAAGTTAGAATTCCTTTGGCCACTCATCTGAATTTCCTTCTCTCCTTCACAGCTCATTTTAAGCAAATGATGCTTTCAGCAAAAACAAAACCGAATAACACCAGGGTGTTCTTTGGGACTATATGAGGACCAGGCTGCAGTCTGATTTGTCCCGGAGATCTAATTTGATCTCTGAGAGTGGGACTTTGGCCTCCATGGTTCTCTAAAACTTCAACAGCAAGATGATACTAGACTATCAGTGCTTCCCACATATTTCCCCCTTGCTTTTATTTTATGTGTGTGGGTGTTTTGTTTACATTTATGTTTGTACACCACAGGTGTGTAGTACTTTCTGAGGCCAGAAAAGGGAATCAGATCTCCCTAGAGTTATAGATAGCTGTGAGCTGCTGTGTGGGTTCTGGGGATCAAACCCAGGACTCCTACAACATCAGCAAGTGCTCTTAACTTCTGAGCCATTGCTCCAGCTACCATTTGTGTGATTTTTGAGGAAGGAAGGCATGAGAGTCAAGATATGTCCTCACATATAGTAACAAACCAGGCATGGTTCGGTTTAAACAAAATTGCATGCATTTGCTCAAGTATGGAGACAGCACACTCAACCATAGGGTGTTAGAAAAGACTTCTTATAAAACTTGGCTGTGCGTTAAATACCGTTGGGACAGGTTAAATGAAGTGTGTGTGGGGGGGTCGTCTGTAGAAGGACCCATGGGGCTGGGGAGATGGCTCAGTAGTTCAGGGCATTGGTTCAGTTCCTAGCTGCTATGAGGAGGCTTACAGCTGTCTGTAATTTTAGTCCCAAGGGATCCAATGCTCTCTTCTGGACTCCTCCAAGGGCACCAGGCACACAGGTAGCACACAGACAGACATGCAGGCAAACACATATACATATAAAATAATAAAAAAATAAAATAAATGAAGGAAGCAGACCTAGGTGTGATTAAGTTTTTAAAATGAATTTATCCCTATGCCAGCTAGTAGAAGGGTGTGGTTGGTCAAATTGGTGACTTTAAGTGTGCTTGGATGTGTCTATGCTTACAGGCCCTAATCCATCATGGTTAGTGTCATTGTCTGTTGTTGACATTTGGCCAAATTATTTATGTTCAACACAACAGCCAGACCCAAATGTGATGGCCTGATAGTCCTGGATGGCAGAGGGTGTTTCACTTTTTCAGTTGGATTCCTAAGGAGGGAGTAGAAAATTGTTTCTTGGACAGTTATGATGACCTGGGCTATGAGCTTAATGCTTTACTTAGTAACCTCACTGAATATTACTATGATTCCCAGCACAAAATGAGAGAACTAAGTTCAGCAGTAAAAGGGGCCTGAAGGTACAATTATATCAGGATGCATCCAAGTTCAGAGTGGCTAACTTCCCTTTTGAACTTGTTCTCACTAAACAAGACTTAAAGCCACATCTGTGTGACATACACAGCTTTTTTTAAAAAATATAAAAACCTAAGCAATTACTCAGATTATTCAACTATTTGAATTATTCTCACATGTACACCTGGGTATAGTTAACTCCAAAATACTGGCATGTGGCTATCTGGTACTATGTAACTTTCACCATATTTCCAGAGACATAGCACTAGGTTGTAGGTGTAGTCAGACTACTATCTTTCTAATAAGCTCACTACTCCTTTGTCTAACAATCAAAATGAATGTTTCATGATAAGAACAAGAAACTGGAAGTCATTTGGCTATTCTCCAGTCACTGAGACACTTGGTATATGTGCCACTCGATGTGTACCATCAATTTAACTTTCTGGAGAGTGAGAGAATAGGGAACGGTAACAAGCGTCCATATAAGTGATAAGAAGCATTCCTTTTGTAGAGCTGAGAACTAAGAATCAGTGTTTGCACACAAGGAGTTCAGAAAGAGCACTTGAGAAACCTATTCCAACTGTCAGACTATGTGCAAACAGCCGCACCTATTCAGTCAAGCAAATGGTTACAAATCAAATGCTGGTTAAACACAGAAACAATTTCAGAGAAGTTGTTTGAAGGGTGGATATGAATTGTTCGGGTAAGAACACCACTCTCAACCAATTGGACGTAGTCTTGAGTTTCATCTATTGGTTTTATGTTTGTTTGATGAGATCAGGTTTTGCTTCACAGCCCAAACTGGCCTGGAACACACTATGCAGCCCAGAATGACCCTGAATTTACAGTTATCCTCCTAAATCAGTCCCTTGAGTTCTGATAGTACTGGCATGGTTTATGCTTTAGATGAAATGGGAATATTCTTGGTTAATCAAGCAACTTGAATCAAGAATTCTGGAAGAGGCAACAAAAATCCTTCCAAAATATGAAATAATTGCCTTCTTCAGAGAATTGTATCATGTCCTTTGCTGTGATGACTGGCTTGTGTCCTATAGAAAATCTGGTCACATCGCTGAAATCACCTGGGACTTGAGTAGAGTCACTTTTATGATAGTTTATTTGACCAACATTTTCACTTACAAAAATAACCAGGAGAAGGACTCTTTGACCTGTTTTCACTTCTTTTTTACTCTCCTCAAAAATGTTTGACATTAAGTGTTATAGTGTCTCTGAAGCTAAGAAGAGTTCAGGACACAGAAAGGAAGAAGGTGGGAAGATTCAGATGCTTACAATGTCTGCTTGTGCAAGTACAGAATTCTGTCTGTGCTGTAGGTACTCCTCATCTATGGGAATGCTGGTTTCCAGGAGAATGAGTTCAGGAGTTCTTTTAGTTTTCTTTTCTTTTCTATAGTACCACACTCTGTGTGTGTGTGTGTGTGTGTGTGTGTGTGTGTGTGTGTGTGTGTGT
>CABHPP010123128.1:12049-23181 GCA_902168425.1 Peromyscus attwateri
TGTGTGTGTGTGTGTGTGTGTGTGTGTGTGTGTGTGTGTGTGTGTGTCTGTCTGTTTGTGTCTGTGTATCTATGTGTGTGTCTGTGTGTATGTTCATGAATACATGGATCTATATTGTAAACATAAGAAGAAGCACCCAAATTTGGAAAGGACAATCCTCAATGGTTTCACAGCATTCACAGAGTTCTAAAATACAATTCACATCCAATAAATTACAAAGCTATGAAGACAGAGTAAGGAACTACGTGGTTGGATAGCTTGGAATGAAAATACTCTTCTCAGCCCCAGTATAAGGTACTCAGTTGTATTTATAGTGCTTGCCTCAGGCAGGTTATGTCAAAATAATGAAAAATTAAAAATTTAATTAACTTAAAAAAATCTATATCACCTCACTAGTCAACTTCTGTTTTCCATCGTTGCCTGACTAAAAGGCCAAACACTTGAGAATTTCACAATAATAATAATCCAGAAATTGTGGACACATCTCTATGTACCTCCTACAGCTTTCTAAGTTAGAAGCTATGAAAATCTCCATAATATGGATAACATAGAAAAGCTACATTCAACTTAAATGCAAGGGCTGCATTGTGGATATTACAAATATCCTAATAAGGGCCAGAGACAGAACTCAAATTTGGATAGTATAATGGCAGAATCTATGCACTTTCCTAAATGACACTTCTAAGTTTTGTGTGAATGTGTATGGTGCATGTATGTGCATTGTAGGTATGTGTGCATGTGTATGTGTTTGCATACATATGGAAGCCAGGAGTTGATACCTAGTGTCTTCTTCCATCATTGCCCACCTGAGTCTTTGAGACAGGGTCATTCACTGAACCTGGATATCTTCTAGCTGGCCAATAAGCCCTTGGGGTCCACTCCACTCTTACCCTAGAGCTAGATTTACAATGTGTGCCACCATGCTTTGCTTTACAGTCAAACTTTTAAATGGCTACTGGGGATCTAAGCTCAGTCTCTCTTGCTTGTTCAGCATATACTTTACTCACAAAGTCATTTCCTTAGCCTCCAGAATCATCTTATTATGTGAGGACTTCACTATTGTGTTCTGTTACTGATTGGTAAAATGTTCAGAGCAATGACAGAGGAAAAAGGTGTCTTTTGTCTAAAAACAGGTCCATGTTCATTACAGTAAAGACATAGATGTACATAATAAATAAATAACCAAAAGTGATTGTTTCTGGAAAAGCAAAGTCAGTCTACTGTGTTGATAGTGGGGCTGTATATCCTCGTGTGAGTAATTGAGATAGTTCAGTTGTCTATTTTATATATATATATATATATATATAATATATTATATATAGTCTATTGTCATATTATAGAATTGAAGAGATGTGACATGTATCAGTTAGCATCTGTTGTGTAACAGACCATTCCAATAGATATTTCTTCACACATTTGTGAATCATTAGGATGATTCAAGCCTGGATTAGCTGAGCATATCTGCTTCCAATTACAGACTGCATTAGACTGAGCTTCAGGCTTCAGGCTTCAGGCTAGTTGGGTGCTGCCCCAGGAGTTTATCTCAGAGTTGAGGCTGAAGGAGTAGCAGCCTCTATGGAAAAACATCCCTTCTTATGGCCATGGCAGAGTTCAACAATACAGATGCACCCCAACCTTCTGCTTTGGTCATATTGACCAATGAGTCATTGGCCAAAGTCATTTACTTGGTCCATGCCAACAACAATGGGGCAGGAAAATTGCCTACCTCTAGTGAGAAGGAAAGGATGTGTATACTTATAAAACAATTCAACTGTCCCATGACTAAATAATACTATAACTTGAATACCACACTGTGTTTTCCATCAGGCACTTACATACAATACAGCACCTGCCTAACATTATTTGCAGTTCTATACTCAGAAGTGGTATCATGGCTAAAAATTATATATCAATGTTTTCCCTGACTCAAGGGATATGATGGATTTGGCAGTTTAAAATATCCTTTGAAATCAGGCATGGGATGTAGGTCTGTAATACCAGCATTTGTGTGGCTGAGGCAGGAAGACTGCCATGAGCTTTAGGCTAGGCTGGGTTACAGTTAGAGTACCAAACATATAGGGAAACAGAGCAAAGCTGTCTCCAAAATTCCTCCAACACACACATAAAAACACACATACATAAATATGAAAAATAAAGCCCATTTTGATGACTCATTACTGTCTTTTGTTGGCTGTGGTGATATTGTGTCCCCCAATATATTGTGCCCCCCAATAAACTTATCTGGGGTCAGAGAACAGAACAGCCATTAGATAGACATAGAGGCCAGAAAATGGTGGCACACACACCTTTAATCCTAGCATTCTGGAGGCAGAGATCCATCCAAATCTCTGTGAGTTCAAAGCTATATTGGAAACAACCAGGCATGGTGACACACACCTTTAATCCCAGCACTTGAGATCTCATGTCTTTGCTTGGGAAAGACACATGCCTTTAATCCCAGGAAGTTATGGCAGGAAGCAGAAAGTATATTAAGGCATGAGGACCAGGAACTAGAAGCTTTTAAACTTTTAGACTTTTTAGCAGCAGTACAGCTGAGATCCATTCGGATGAGGACTCAGAGCCTTTCAGTCTGAGGAAACAAGATCAGGTGAGGAATTGGCAAGGTGAGGTTGGATGTGGCTTGTTCTGTTTCTCTGATCTTTCAGCATTCACCCCAATGCCTGGCTCTGGGTTTGTTTTCATTAATAAGACCTTCTAACAATTCGTGTTCCAGTTGGCACTCTCTCTGGGTATGGGAAAGCGTCACTTATGCTTCACAGCCCGAGCACTCACAAAACTGTACAGAATCCATTCTAACCAGGTGTGGCAGGCAGCCTGTTGGAAGACCAGAGAGGGTTTGGATCCTTACCTGGTGTCACTGAGCGAACAACCACAGGCTTTTCACTCCCTGCCACGAACCCAAAGCCCAGCACAGGGTCTCTCCTCATCTCCACCTTCCGTGGAGCTGGAGGGATGATTTGGCAGCTGTCAAACCGAGGGTCATCAAATGTGATTGCCTGTGTCATGTGACTGTAGAAAAAAAAATAAAGACAAGAGAAGAGAGATATCAAGGTGGGGGTTGGGCACTGGCCTTGAAACCACATACCTTCTAGTTTGAAACCTATTGTCTCTGGTAGAGAGTGGGAAAGATCTAGAGACTCAAGGTCATCTTTCATGGTCTATATATTGTTCCTTGGGAACTCTGTAATGCCCATGTTAGGGCTTTGTATGGACCATTCATCCAAGGTGGAATGCTTGTCCTGCAAATATCTGCAGGCCTCACCTCTGCCTCTGTCAAACTTCAGTTCACATATCATCATCTTAGAAAAGACTACCTTGGAATACTATTTCAATACGGTTTTTCTAGTTCCCCATGTCACCAAACCACTTTACATTTTTTAATTTTCTCCCTCTACCATGGCACTACTTACATACAAACATACTACAAAAGCATCTATTTTTATGATGATTTTTACTGCTTTACTCTCCACAACAAAATGTACAGTCTTTAAAGACAAAATACTTAGTCATTGTGTGTGGATAGCTGGGGGTGTAACTCAGGGCCTCATGCATGTTAGATAAACGTTATATCATTGAACTAAAGCCCTAGTCTTATGAACTTAATTATATTTACTGATTTATTTAAGGACCTAGAACTGTGTCTGACCCACAGAAGGCTCAACAATAAATTGAATTAATAAGCAGGGGCAAAGTTACTTCTTTGTACAACACCATCAAGTTATAGATGAAATGCTGATCTACAGTCTCATAAGGTAACATTTAGTTGAAAGGTAGTATATAGGACACTTGAACCTAGCAAAAGTAAAATAATATGGATGATTTTAGTGGTGATGGGCTATCCTGGTACCAAATACATTCTCCATTCCAAAGAAACTATTAATTTAGATTTTGGCATTTACTTTAAGGAAAAAGATTTGAATGATTTAAATGAACTTTCTCATTAACACCTCCATTTATGAAGTTTAAGCAACAATTCAAAATTGATTATTCTATAACATTTCAGTGGTGCAGCTCCTGATAAATTGCCATTGTTCCAATAAATAGCCTTCTACTCACACATGGGCAAGAAACTCTAAACTCAGAGACTATGCAAAAGAAGACATGAAAGTAGAAGGGGAACTTAAGAAAAAATGGTTCCATGAGGAGCAGGAGGGGGGATGAGAGAGAGAATAGGAGATGAAAAGGACTAAAATTCATTATATAAATGTATAAAACTGTCAATAATCAGTAACACTTAAAAATTCAAAATGCAGCCAGGCAGCGGTGGCTCATGCCTTTAATCCCAGCACTCAGTAGGTAGAAGCAGACAGATCTCTTGAGTTAGAGGACAGCTTGATGTAGAGTGAGGTCCCGGTCAGCAAGAGTTACACATAGAAACCCTGTCTCAAAACAAACAAACAACAACAAACCAAAAAACAAAACAAAACAAACAAACAAAAACCCTTGAAATGCTTTTGGCTCATAGTCTTGCCACAGAATTGGGGAGCAGAGCAGTCATTGACATCACATTTGTCAACAAGGAACTTAAGATCAAAATCATGAAGTATCATCACTCCAGGCTCTATGGCCAATAGGCCAGATAATCTGGTCAAGGACCAACTCCTACAACTCCTAGTGAAGGCTTCATACATGGCAATTGTCCAAGGCAGCTTTCTTTTAAGGCGAGCGCATGTGTGTGTGTGCACCATGATGTACATGTGTAGGTCAGAAGACAACTTGCAAGAGTTGATTCTCTCCATCTGCCAGGTGTGTCCTGAGGAACAAACTCAGGTCATCATGCTTGGCAGCGCGTACTTTTATCTGCTGAGTCATCTCTCCAGTCCTCAATTCACCTTAAAATATTTTTCTTTAATAAGTAAGAGAATATAATTTTAAAATACCTTGGATGCTGCTGTTCTATATGCCATACTGTCCAAATGGAATAAAGAAAGACAGGGAAGGAGGAAGCATGCTGTTCTTCAATACAATTAATGAGTTAGGAAAGATCAGCAGAAACCCTCTGGGATCTGTCCTTAAACATATATCTGTGCTAGGAAAACACAATTTTAAAATCCCTTTAAAACAGAATGTAACTGCTTGAGACATGGAACACTAGAAGAAACAGAATGGATAAATGTGTTACATGCTTTTTACTAAGGCCCGTCTGTTTCCTGATTTAACACTTGAAGACCTTTCTGGGATGGAAGCTGTTTGACCCTCTTCATGGGCTTTTTGCAAAAGCAATGACAGGAAAACAGCTGAATACAGGAAAGGGGCCATGATAGTGTGTGATCTAGACACCGGGAAAAGAAGACACAAATGATTTGGCTGGCATCACTTGTAGTATCCATTGGCAATTAAATTGGAATATTTTTTTTTCAAGACAGGGTTTCTCTGTGTAGCTTAGCGCCTCTCCTGGAGCTCACTTGGTAGCCCAGGCTGGCCTCGAACTCACAGAGATCCACCTGCCTCTGCCTCCCGAGTGCTGGGATTAAAGGCATGCGCCACCAACGCCCAGCAAAATTGGAATATTTTAAACATCTGTGGCTTGATTAGCATCTTCTAAGGAAGCAATAAAGTAACAGTATTTAAAGTTTCAATATATCATTCATTCAACAACTCTTACATTATAATTTAATAACATGACAGTATTGAACATAAATTTCATACTAAGCATTGCTTGTTCTAAATGCTTTCCATATGATAGTTTGTGTAATCCTTCAAGACAACTCCACAATACTCTCATTTATTCATTTAGTCAATTTATTAAATACCCACTGGGTTCTCCAGTCTGGGAATACAAAAGGAAAGAAAGCAGATAAAAATAAAATATTCATACTAGGTTATGGTTAATGCCAAAGAAAGAATCAGCACAGGGAGGGTAGGCAGACAGCTGTTGAAGGAGGATGCTGCAAAATGTTCTATCAGGGCCCAGGCCAACATCTGGATGAGGTGTACTCAGGACACAGGGACCATGAAGTACAACTATCTCGAGGTACAACGTGCTTCATGGGAAGGGAGCGTGCCTGGCAACATGTAGAGACCAGTGAGAGGTAGACTGGGGATTTGGAGCAGTGATGGGGGCATAGAAGATGGTAGAAATTCTATAGAGATTGCACAGGCTCATGCTTCTACTTGGTCTTTTGTTCTGACTAAACCAGAGAGCCAATGGAAAGTTTGAATGTCAGCAATGTACTCAGCTACTGTGTTGACAACAGGAAGGATAGTACATGGGAAAAGAGAACCCAGGGGCCATGACATTCCTTTTGATATATCATGATGGCTCACACTGGGGTGAGAGTGACAGAGGTGGCAGAAATTGTAGGGCTTTTAATACTGTTGGAAGCCATTCTGATGGAGACAGGTTCAGCCTCTCACTCTGGAACCTTTCTCCTGCACAGACTTTCTCTCCACAAGAATGGACCATGTGTACATGTCCTGATACAGCTATACTATTGGAAACATGTCTACTTCCTGTTTAACTAGGAAACAGGTGCTTAGGTCTAAGGTGGACATGAAAACCAGCATGGTTGTTTGTAGTAATACTTTGAAGCCAGATGACATAGCTTTGGGTTCTAATCCCACAGAGGCCTAGCAGTATGACCTGCTTCCTTACTTCATGCATCATTTTTAAACTGATGACAGTAATTATAACAATCTCATTAAAGAGCTGTGGAAAGCAAACAAGACACAAAAAGCTCTTACAAAATGTTGGGCACATAGTAAGTGCTCAGAAAACAATAGCTTTTATTTTTATCTCTGAAGACCAATGAATAGAAGGGAATGAATTTCTGACATAATGAAAGCATTTCATTGTAAAATCTGAAAACCAACTGTGCTGGATAGTTTTATATTAACTTGATACAAGTTAGGGTCATTTTGGAAGAGAGAACCTCAACTGAGAAAATGCCCCCACCAGATTGGTCTGTGGGCAAGCCTGTGGTGTATCTTCTTGACTGATGTGGGAGGGTCTGTCTTACTGTGGGCAGTGTCATTCCTTTGCCAGTGGTCTTGGGTGCTATGGAAAGCAGTCTATGCAAGCCAAGAGGAGCAAGCCAGGAATCAGCACTACTTCATGGCCTCTCCAGCAGTTTCTACCTCTGGATTTATGTTCTGCTTTAACTTCTCACACTTCTCTCAGTGATGGAGTGTGACCTGAGGGTAAGATGAAACAAACCCTTTCCTCCCCAAGCTGATTTTGGTCACAGTATTTTATCATAGTAATAAAAACTCTAGCTAAGAGACTGACTTACCATTTCAAACATTTGTAGCCCAACTCTTTGAGTGAAATGCCTTATCAATCCCAGGCAAACTCCAAGGCCTTCAATTAGATGATTTAGATCAAATTCAATGACAAAATGGATTCAAATAGGATTTAAGATACCCAACGCAATACTATACTAAAGACATAGAAGAATAAAATAAGATAGTGTGAACAGTAAGCATTCCTTGCCTGTGTTTCTTGGCCACCAAGAACCATGGACTACAAGGATGGGGACTGAGCTGGAGTGATAGGAGTCACGAGAGGTGCTCCTTTCTGTTCTGAATGAGAGCTGAGGCAGGTGGGAGCCTCTGTTTCTTAGACACTGCTTTCCTCTGTGTCAGCAGTGTCTCATGTGGGGCTATATTGCTCCACTGCTGCTCCCACCCAAACAGTTTACAGACTCAATCAAATGCATATTTTCTGTTTGCTGCTAGTTTTAGCATTTGGTATTTATTAAAAATGATCCTCTTTGTTTTGCTTGTATGTTGAGGAAAAGCTTCTGATAGAATTACCATTTTCTTACTTATTAGGTTACGTTTTTAGATTTTAATGATCTAAAAGTTATCAGTTTTTCTTTTTTAGTAGACATATCTGCACTAAAGTATCCCCATACCATTAAATGTCAATCTGATCTTTGTAGTAAGTCAAAATTGAGGGAACCTGAACTTGCAAGATTTTTTTTTTGATGAGGATGGTTGAGAGTTTTTATAAGGCACTAAAAAGCCACATCTTTTCACCTCTTGAACATGCTTCAGTAAATTCTAATGCTGAGACTAGAAGAATACAAGTGATGCGCTACATAAACCTTCATTCCTGCCCCAACGTCCTGCAGCAAACACATATAGATAAGTCAGGAATCTATGACCTGAAAATAGAGGCTAATAATTGAGGTGGAAAATGGGCTCATCAGGATTAACTGAACAATCTTGCTATTTCTTGGGGATTTCATTTCTAAAAGGACAGTGGGACTCTTGCTACTTGATTTCCCATGACAAAAGGAAAGGAGTTTTCTTGAATTCTTGGAGCTTTTGCTCCTCAGCAACAATAAAAGAATCACAAAAAATTGCATTGACTGGAAGAAAGCACACTGGAAGAAAACCTATAGTCTTTTCTTGGACTTGATAAATCCATTAGAATCAGCAAGATCCTTTTGTTGAAAATGTGCTGAGATGGGAAATTCTAGAAGGGAGAACCAAATTTAGAAACATCACCTTTGGTGTGAACATTAAGGTATCTGACCAGTCATGTGATGGTAGGTTGGTCACCCGGGAGGTTAAGACATAAACCAAAATGGATATAAATAAGCATCTATGCCTGAGTTTAGCCCAATAAGATCACTTTAGTACCAAAAAAATCCAGTGGAGACTTCAGGCGAGTACCAGTCACCAGCATTTGTATTCTGTTCCCATCTCTGTCCTGGGAGCACTGGCCTGGGTGTGAGACCAACTTCATTACACTTCACTTAGCAGGATGTAACTTGCCCACCAGATGCCATCCTTCTTTCTACTACTTTCCATTGCAATCAGTGCAATTTTTCCATCGCTTTACTTTAATATCCCTTTGCCCAAAGAATGTTATGTGGATGAACCCAGATCTGACAAGCAGAAGTCCTTTGTGTATTTGGGCAGGTGCCCTGGCTGTTCTGTCACCATAATGAAAAGAGCTAATGTGAACTTCTGACTCTTGAGCCTGCTCTCCAGAATGGACACATGAAAACTAAATCAGAGTCTAAGCCTCCATAGGAAGCCAAGGGTAGCAGAGCTACCTAGCCCATAGGCTAGATTAGTCATGTGAATGAGGGATGATAAATAATGATTATGACACTACAGTTGGAAGGTGTTTGTTATGCATCAAAACTCATTCATACAATCTTATAGTCAGTGCTTTCAATAGCATTAAAAAACTCTGATGTTCTGCCTTTCAGAGGAAGTATCTCTATGGACCCATTCCTCACATCTTTCACAAGTAAATATATTGTAGTCAGCAACCACAGGAGACACCTGTAAAGGACCTATCCCCTGACTGTCCCTGTAGTCTATTCATTGGGAACTTCCAACACCCCTGACAGGCTTTAGGTAGTCTGTGAGGGGCTTAGAATGGAAGCTTTAACTAAAAGTGCTAAGCTAAACAAAGAAGACTTCTCCAGCAATGGAAAAAGTCAAATTGGAAGGGACAAAGCCAGCAAAGTATGCATTGTTAAAGTTGATTGATTGATTACAACAGAAAAATCATGATATAGAGAAGACTCTATGACAAGGTCTCCATCATGTCAACATTACAGTAATACTGTGGCAAAATAATATATCAGAAACATTTTGTTTGCTCTCTTTCCTCATTGAGATTTTTCTCACCCAGGTATGAAATAGAAGACACGTACTTTTCAGTTTCTGATTTGGGGGAGATGCTTTCACTAGGGCTCAAATCAAAAGTTGGTTGCAGGTCACTCTTCCCTGACCTTTCCCCTCTGAAAGTATGAATGACTTGGTGGAAGAAGATACGGCTGAAGACTCTAGTGAAGCAGCAGAAACATTAGAAGAAGTAGTTTGTTACTTTGCCTAGCAAGGCAGCAAGACCCACAGACTGAGTGTAACGAAATGACAGAATCAGTAAAATTCAAGGGACCACACAAGTTGTCACAGGAGTGGGCAATTGGAAATGAAGACATCGAGGTCTATTGGGATTTCTGCTCTGCAGAAGACCCTCATACATTTTGAATATTTGACATGATCATATCTGAATGGCCAGCCCATAAGAACTCAATGCAATGGTGACATGCATATATAGCAGACTATAAATGAGAGACAGATCATATGAAGGAAAGGAGAAATCACAAAATGGTTAAATGATTATACTCTGAAGGGACATAATGTTAGGAAATTCAGGAATTCCTGCTAATGAGCATTCCAAATCTGCCTGTATCCAGAGCTAACTGTTGCTGCTGGTTCTCTAGAAGCCAAGGTGCACAGCTACTTGAACACTTCTGTTTCCATATCCTCAGATCCATCCCCCTTACCATGTACATGTTTTCATATTCAACACCCATGTTGAATATGAATATGAGCAAGTCTCAGTCCTTGGGGATCAAAGGGGCCAAACCAAATCCCTCCACTGGAGAGGAGTTAAATTTTTTTTAGCATAAATAACTGCACATAATGGGTTTTCACTGCACATAACAGTGTGTCTCATGCTTTTTGCCTTCATGAGCATGTATCTCATAGGTTTACAAGAACTTCACCTTCACTAATCAATTCCACAGGCCACTGTCAGTCAATTCCCACAATGTGTCAGGAGCACTTAAAGATTCAAAGCTGTTTCGTCAAGCTTAGATACTTACATAGTTCTTGAAAGCCAAGAGAATCCAGCATGATTAACCTTAAAATCACAAATAAAAGACTTTTGTTGGAGAATTTCAGAAGGCTTTGGAATAAGCAGGGCTTCTGTGCAATGGGGTAGACTAAATATGAAAAGTTCAGTTCATTCCAAAATAAATTACAGATTTAATGCTGCCCAATAAGGAGATGTGAACAACCTTTTTTTAAAGAATTCAACAAACTGAATTCTAAATTTTATATGGTATTATAAAAGAACTCCGAGTGAGAAAAATGTTCTGTGTAGTCTCTTATAAAACGACAACTCTTAGAATGATATGATACTAGCAAAAATACAGAGAACAGAATGCAGCCAAAGGAGTTGGGAAGATAGCTCCAGGGACAAAGTGCTTGCCGTCGTGCAAGCATGGAAAGCTTAGATCCCAAGACTGTCCATCAAAAGTTGCTCAACGGGACTAGAAAGACTCCCCAACAGTTCAGAGTGCTTACTGCTTGTAGCTAGAGTTTTCCTGCCTGGCCCACAGTCAGGATAAATCTCT
>CABHPP010123128.1:23191-35220 GCA_902168425.1 Peromyscus attwateri
CAGTGTTTTATTAGCAACACATTTGCCATACAGAACATCCCACAGCAACTGCTCTTACATAGGACCTAAGTTTGGTTTTCAGCACCTACATTAGGTGGCTCACAACTACCTGTAACTCCAGTTCCAGAGGCTCCAACACCCTCTTCTGGCCTCTGTGGGAACTGTGAGCCCACCCCCACCCCACTACACACACACTTAAAATTAAAAAAAAATCTTACAAAAAAATACCAGCTGTAGATGATGGCACACACTTGTAGTTCTGGTACTGGGGAAGCAGATTCAGGAGGATTGTTGGGGTTCACAGACAATCTAGTTTAGCCTATGTGTTGAGGTCCAGGTCAGTGTATGGCCCTGTTTTATTTAAGAAGGTGAACAGCATCTGAGAATCAACACCCACGGTTGAGCTCTGTCTCCTGCACACCCCCCAACCACAAAAATAATGCAGCCATTGTGAACCAGCACTGATCACAACAAAATGAAGCTTCCAGGGTAAATTTAGAGGTGGCCACTGTTGAAAGAATTCAGTGAAACTTATAGTAGCAGAGAAACCTAAGTGATTTCACATGCCAACAATGTAGTTGCTTTTGGAACAAACCAGTAGAGTGGCTAGGGAAATTTATTGTCCTCCAATAGAGTTTGTTGGCTACCAGCCAACAATAAACTTAGAGTGGTCTTCTCAGAATAAAAGAGATATTTTAATAATGAGTGAGAAAGTATTTTTTCTCCAAATAAACTTAGATTGTGATAAGCATGCAGGGAAACAGATGTTTGGATGTAACAGTTGTCTAATTGTTTTATTGAAAATTATGCAAATATGTACAGATAGAAGCTGCAGTCTTTGAAAACTTGGAAATGGATTTTTCTAACCTGCTTAAAAATCTTCCAAGTGAAGCATTTCAGTGGATTGTGAAATCGTTTGTTAAATATAGGAAAAGGCAGCATTTTCCATTTGGTTTGTGAGAACAGTTGACTGGCATCAAAGAAGTTTCCAGCTGAATTCCAATAAAATCCTTTGCAGAGATGAGAAGGAAAACCAGCCACCGAGTGAGCAGCCTGGCACCACCTTTTGTCTACTTACCTCTTCGTAGTTTTCTGTGGCTCCTTTTCTCTCTCCAATGATTTGATTCAACTCAACTAAAGAATGAAACTGCACTCACAAGGCCCTCCAAATTTATGCAGTGAAGTGATGAAGCAAGAGATTTAAAAAAAAATCACCTCCAGGCACTTTGCTGTCATTTAAGACATTAAATGATTGAATGCAGCAATGATACCAAAATGAATTTAAGTGATAAAAAATATCTACCTCACTTTCATTTTACCTTGCTGCGTTTGCTTTGTCTTTCGTGTTTCTTTGGTTTATTTGGAGGCTGAGTCTTGCTATGAAGCCCTGGCTGGCCTCAAACTTAAGATCTCTCCACCTCAGCCTCTCTAGTATTGGCATTATAGGCCTATGCCACCACCTTAAGCTTATTTCACCTTTTAAAAAACATCCCATTTTAATACATTTTAAAGATGCTTTAGAATCCTCAATATATTCATGGAATTACTCATATATGAATATAAGTGGGCTGGAGAGATGGCTCAATGGTTAAGAGTATTGGTTGTTCTTCTAGAGGACCTCGGTTCAACTCTCAGCATGTACAGGGTATCTCATAAACATATCTAACTCTAGTTTTAGGAGGTCTACTGTCTTCCTCGGGCCTCCATGGACACCATGCATGCACATGGTCCACAGACATATGTGTAGGCAAGCACTTATAAAATTATATATATATATATATATGGCAGTAACTAAAACTTTAAATTAATATTTATCTGTAGTAGTATATACTCAAAATATGTTTTGCTAATAAAGGTATGAAAGTGAATTAGAAGGAGATTTTGTTTTGCATGCTCCAGAGGGTTCCTGACTTACGGTGCAAGCCCTCAGGGTGGCTTACATATTCAATAGTGGGCAGACTCATCTATCTTACAGAGATCACTGCAGCTCTTGATAAGCCCAGCTTTCACATTCCAATTCAGTGGCATTTTTAGGGACTTAAAAAATGAGGGTAGAATCTGATGGGAAAAGATGTATTTCCATTCCTTGTCCAATTCCACCTCAGCAAGTAAAATGAGGTGGAATGGCCCTGGGTTTGAGTGACTAAGGAACAGATAGATGGATGGTTCTTATACATGCTCTTTGCTCTGGGCTCCAAAAGATTGAGTCCTTTGGGGGTTAAAAATTCCAATCACCCCAAACATTTCGAAAATGTCAATATCTGTTACTCACAGAGCATGAAATGCTGCATGGCTAGGCAGACTTTTCTTCTTGATTATCTTTTTTTTAACCTGTAGGAAAATATGGTTTTTGAACAAAAGATTTGATAATAAAAAGAAAGACTTTATCAAGCAAACCCTTGAAACTTGATAATAAGGAAAAAAGCCTTTCTCAAACCAATTAAAATAATCACTTTAGGTCTTGAAAACTGAGTTCTAGCCATATTTTAGGGCAGGAGTAGGGGAAGGGTTTAAAGAACAGTAGGTTTTCTTCCCATGTCAGATTGTTATATATGTCTCTTATGGTGTACTTGTGTTCTTTGAAAAATATATAATCATTTTATACTCATGATACTATGGTTCAAGAAAATACAAAGTAGAGGAATATGTGATGCAGAGACATTCATCAATTTTGATCAGAGATATTTTAAGGAGTTGTCTGGCCACATTTTTGTAAATTTCCCCATTTTATAATCTGCACAAGAAAGTTTTTTTTAAAGTGATTATCTGATTAAGGGCCCATTTTGATAACTAAATGCTTCTAGAGGAAGTGAAAAGCAGCTGATAATACATCCCAAAATCAATTTTCAAACACTTCAAAGACCTACAGAATATGGCACTTAAAATGTTTTAAGAACTTAGACTTTTCTGGACAGTGAGACACATCTGCGTTTGGCAGCACTGATTACTTCAAAGAAGAAGAAACTCCATGTGGAGTTTAATTTCTTCTTGGCAAAACTGGCCATTTGGGCAAGAAACCACTCTTGCCTGAACTTCTTGACAGTATGCTGTGTAAACTGGGCATGCAGAGCCCATAGAAAGGTGACCACTAAACTTAGCTAAAACGAGGCGAGATGGTCCTTCAGGTTCCTGCTTCACAGAGGAGACTTCCTGGCATTCCGCAGAACTCAGGGAGAAGTGACTGATGAACTCTGCCAATAGGCAAGACAATCCTTCAAATTTCCTGCTTCACTAAAAATCTGCCAGAGACTCTAGGCCTGTAGGTTGAAGATGGATGCCCTAATGTTGCAGAGGAACTTTGGGTGGCTGTCCACGAAGCCAGATGTCTCTGTTATTTCTAGAATTTTGGAAGTTGCTTACAATGCACTTCAAGTTTACTTAGGTAATATTTTATCCTTCTAGGGTCTTTGATGGAGTTGAAGACTAGACAGTTATAATTATAGTTTTCCTTAGTCATGATAAAAGATAAATTAGATATAAAACTTTAGACTTACAAAAATAAGATAGATGATAGAATATTTTCTAATTTTGCCAAATACAAATAGACAGATATTGTAATTCTTGCTTGATAACTGTTTTGCTATATGTAATTTTACTATGTTAAAGTTAAAACATTCCTTTTTATTAGACAGAAAAGGGGAAGTGCTGTGGGATTTCTTTCGGTATGCTGTGAATAGGTGTTGCTTCCATTGGCTAATAAATAAAGGTGTTTTGGCCTATGGCAAAAAATCTTACAGCCAGGTGGGAAACCCAAGAGAGAGAGAGAGAGAGAGAGAGAGAGAGAGAGAGAGAGAGAGAGAGAGAGAGAGAAGAAAGGTAGAGTCAGAGGAGACTTGATCCAGCCACCCAAGAGGGAAGATGTGAAAGTACAGGTAAGCCATGAAGCCACGTGGCAAGACATAGATTACTAGGAATGGGTTGAATTAAGTTGAAAGAACTAGCTAATATAAGCTGGAGCCATAGGTCATACAGTTTGTAATTAATACAAGCCTCTGTGTAATTATTTTATAAGCGGCTGTGGGACCGTGGGTGGGAGAGATTTGTCCAGACTGTAGGGCCAGGCAGGACTGAGAAACATCTGGCTACAATATCTGTTTGAATTTATTTTAATTTCTTAGCTAGGCATGTACTTGTAATCTCAGGACTCGGGAGGCTGAAGCAGAAGAATTGTTCTGAATTTGGGGCCAGCCTGGTGTATAGAGCAAGACCATCTCAAAAATAAATAAATAGGTAGATAAGTAAAGCTAACAAAACTGTATGCCCTCTTAGCCTTTTCTATATTACAGAATTCATTCTTCCTAGACCTGAAGTTCTATTACTACCTGACTTTGTCATCTTTTGTTTGTGTTTCTTTTGTTGCAATTCCTATGCCCATGAAGATAACTTCACCCACTACTCAAGATCCAATGCCTAGATCCTTCTGTGTCTCTCTGCCCTTGGAGTTTACCCTAAAGTAAATCTGGATTTATCTGGCTTCCTATTGTGTTCAAAACTTGGGAAGCACTAGCAGAGAAAACTGGGTGGAAGGACAGAATCTTGCTTCAACTATTTCCTTTCATTGCTCCTTGAGGTTTCATGGTGCTAACAGGTCTCAGCTGCATTAGTCTTTGGTACTCCAGGGTGACTTATTGGCTTCCTTATTGATGTCAACATCTGTTTTACTCTTGTCAAGACTCTGAACCACTCACTGTGCCTCTCTTTTCCATGAAACAACTCAGATCCCACAAAGCCAACTTTGCCACCTGATACCACCCAAGGGGCAGCTTCATTGCTCTGGCTTATAACTCTGGCTTCTTTCCTGATTCTCATCCAACAGCAATAAATACTTTTCATAGAAAGTAGCACTGACTTCAATTATTCAACTAACTTAAATCAAGCACATTTGTATACACAAAACCAGTAATGAAAATAAACAAAAACCAAACAAAAATTCCTATAAAATACACATCTCTTTATGCATGGAGCATTTCCATATATGGATCTTAATTATTTTTATTATTGTTTATTTTGTGTGTGTTAATGTGTACATTTGTGTGTCCATGTGATGTCTGTCCATGTGGAACATAGAAGTTAAAGCTGTTGTGTCTTCTAACACTTTCCTCCTTATTTTTTGAGACAGAGTTAGGCCTAGAATTCATTGATTCAGCAAGGTTGGCTGATTAATGAGCTCCTAGGTTCCCCCACCTCCACCACTCCCCAACCCCCACACTCCTAGGATTGCAGTTGTGCAACACCACTTTTCACCTGTGTGCTGAGTATCTGAACTTAGGTCTTCATGCTTGCATGGCTAGTATTTTACCTTCTCAGCTACTTCTCCAGCCCAGACATGGGGACCTTTAAAAACATTGAAAACGTTGTTGTGTTTTTACATTGGCCACTGTGGAATTCATGTCCACTTGTCTCATTCAAATGAAAGCGATTTCTTTTTTATCTCAATGTAGACATTTCTTTGTCTCTCTATCAAGCTTTTCTCAATAAATTTTTACCTTTAAAATCATTATTACCCACACAGCAAACTGAATAGACTTACAGTACAGTTTACAAGAATCATCACTACATTTCAGACATGAATGGGTCTCACATTTTCGAAGAACTGATATTCTTATTTGAAGGTTTTTGTCTACTATTTTCACTTGACTTGGTAGAAATTGGCTTTCCAAAATATGTTCAAATCAGTCTCTTTTGTTATAGTGGATCAAATTTATCTACTATTTATTCAACAACTATTTAATAAAAATTTTCTTTGTGCCTGGTACCTAACATACAGCTGTGATTTAGACAGACTAATAAGTTTATATTATCATGCAGGGGTCAACAAGTGAAAGCCAAATCTGACCTTGAAATAAAGATTTATTGGAATACAGCTCCTTGAAGCTGCTTTCACACTACACTGGCAGAGTGCAGTGGTTGTGACAAAGACCTTGTAGTCCTTGAAACCTAAAATATTTACTAACTTAGAATTTACGGGGCTTCACAAACATGACACCCCCCACTCTGCTAAAAAGATGGAGACTATAAAAATAGACAAAACATAAAACTACACCATGAATTTTAGGGCATAATAATGTTGTCTGAAAAAGTGTTTTTTGCAATTAGCCAGTGCTGACCTCAAACTTTTGATCCTCCTGCCTCAGCCTTCTGAGTGTTGGGATTACAGGTAGGCACAATCACACACAGATTTTGGTTTAGAGAGAAAGCTACATCAACACAGAGTGAGGAGGAGAGAAAGGACTGTTTTAACATGTGAGACTGGAGACTTCCATAGGACACTGGAGGCAAGATTGAAACATTGTGAAAGACTACCAGGAGAGAATATCTACATGCAGAAAAACACCCCAAAAGGAATGAATACGTAGAAAAGGGTTTTGAGAGAATTCTCTTCAGGCTATTTATCATTTATTCATGCATTAATTTCTTTACCCAGAGAACTCCATCTCCTCCTCCTTTTCCTCTCCTCCAATCTTTTTACAATGTTGGGAATAGAACCTAGCCTTGAACATGTTATCCAAGTTCCCTACTACTGAGCTACATCTTCTGTCTTCAGGAAAGGTCGAATGAGCCTTTACTATTTTCTGCTTCTGTGAATATAGTGATGTTTAGTATTCATTCACTGCCCTCAAAGAAATTCCAGCTCATTAGGGGAAGCTAGAGATATCAGTATCCAAGCCTAACAGGTTGATAGAGAAGCAGGGCTTAGAGAAAGTGGTATGATCCATGGGGGACAAGGGCAACATATGGGGACCAGGAAAAGCTTGTAGAAGCACAATGGGAACTACCAGGTGGATAAAGAAAGACTGGCATCTCAATACAAGGAAATAATAAAAACAGCCATAGAAGGATAACAGAACTGGTGTTTAGAAATTATGCCTTGCTGGGTGCTGGCCAGGGTAGAGGCTAGGAGGGAGAGCAGTAGCAGTAGCAATAAGCTTCAAGTGGAAAACTGTGATCATGTCAGAACACTGTCCAGTATCTTCAGTGTATCTGTCTAAGCAACAACACAACATCACCAGAAATCCCAGAGACTGAAAAACTACCACTTGACTAGGATCCAGTACATAATGAAATGAGAATAAAAAAAAAAACTGAATGTTTCTCCACATTATAGGAGACAAAAGGTGGAGTATTTCAGAAAGCAAGGCTAATAGAGTTCTTTACTATTAACTCAAATGCACATGTTATGAATTGTTTATAATTTGATAATTTTTGGAATTAATCATTTTTAGGATTAGAGTTCAAAGGATCATGGGGTTTATGCAGAACCTAGACATTTTTTTCACTCATGCTTCCAGCTTTAGAAATCGAGATGTAGTAAATCAGGAATCTATTAGGGTTTATATAAATTAATGTCCAGAATAGGTTCCATTAATTCAAGATCAAATTTATCCTTAACTGGCTCAATTCCAATTGCCAATATCTACATTTCTACATTTAGTCTTTTATCAACAGCTAGTTCATCCACTCAGAGAGATTTTTGCCATCATTACAGACGATGAATTTGGAGCCTGGGAAATGCTTATTGACTGTCACTTGTGAATCTAATTGTAGGATCTAAAAGGGCAAGATGTTTGTCAGTTTTCCTAAAGCTACAAAATCCCTACAGCTAGGCTGGCAATCAATTACACTAATTGAGTTCAGTTCAATGTGTTTAAGAGATGACTTTTATGCTAATGACACGCTAATGTGTAGGAGGTAAAATAATCAAGTCACATCTTTGGGTTCGTTGAGATGCTGAGCAGATATGCTAGCTCTTAACCTCATCTCATATCATCCATCAGCTTCAGATATGCATGATGCTGAAGTATTGGGATACCCACGTGTATGGTGCTTCAGCGTGCAACATAGTTTGAAATGTAGGACATTGGAAGGTTCTCAAAATCATAGTATCCTTCTGCCCTTCTTTTCCTTCCTTCTCTCCCCACCTCCACTTATATCAACAAAACTGGAATCCATCTTCTCTAAAAGCTAGCCATAAAGCCTAAATATAACTTGACTAAACTTTTATAACCTTTCTGTGTATGAAGTGGCTATAATGAATTTCTGAGGGGCTGAAGCAATGGCTCAGTGTTTGAGAGTACTTGTTGCTCTTGCAGAGGATCAGGGTTCAGTTCCCAGAATCCACATGGTGCTTTACAACTGTGGAGATATAGACATAGCCAATGCCTCTTCTGATCTCCATGGATTCCTGTACTCATGTGGTACATATAGCATGCATCTAGGCAAATCACTCATACACATAAAGTAAAATTAAATAAATATAGGAAAAAACTAGAGAAAGTCTCTCAGCTGTCTAGTCTGACAGTAGGTCATAAGAGCTTCCTTCCATAAGGAGCCTACCCTAATCCTGGTATAAGGAATGCTATACAGATAGGCTATGAAGAATTGGAACACATGTGTCTTGCCTGGTTCCTTCATGTCATCCATTGAATTTGATCACACTGCTTTACTCAGTTACACTTCTACAGGGCTGTCTATGCTTCATTAAACCTTAGCAAAACAATAGGTCATTCTCTTTAAGCCTTTTTGGGTCTTCACTTCTGAAGGTTCCGATGTCACATAAAAAAAGTAACAGAGACATCAGTAAAGGCTTCTGGGTTCTATTTGGTGATACTCAGTATAATGTGTGCTATTTATTCAAGTGTTTGTGTGAACAGTATTCTAGGGGAAGCTGTAGAGCATTTCACTCTTCATTATTAGAACTATTCCTGGAGGATAAAAGAGCACAATATGTTAGAAAACTATTCAGCAGTAAGCCCAAGTTCATGTTCTTAAGCTTAACTACACTTGACAGGCAGTGTTTTCAAGAGCATATGCCATGGGCTGGAAGTGCTGGTCAGTGGTGAAGATACTTACTTAGCATGCACGAGCCAGGGCATGGGTTCCATGCACAGGGTGTGTGCATGTGCATGTGTGAGCACACTCACACACCAAAACCAAATAAACAAAAATAAAAGGAAAACAAATGTAGTTTGAAAGAAAATGGCCCCAAAGGGAGTAGTACTATTAGGAGGTATGGGCTTGTTGGAGTAGGTATGGCCTTGTTGGAGGAAGTGTGTCACTGTGCAAACAGGCTTTGAGGTCTCATATATGCTCAAGCCACACTCAGCATCTCAGACCACTTCCTGTTGCCTGCAAGTCAAGATGTAGGACGCTTGGCTACTGCTCCAGCACCACATCTGCCTGCATGCCACCATGTCACACCATGATGATAATGGATTAAACATATGAAAATGTAAGCCAACCCAAGTAAATGTTTTCCTTTATAAGAGTTGCCATGGTCATGGTGTCTCTTCATAGCAATAGAAACCCTAACTAAGACACTAAAGCAAGGTAAAACAAACAAAGCAAAACTGAATGAACCAGCTTGAGGTGCTGGTAATCAAGGGGAAAATGTGTGGAAAGAAACTGAAAGATTTGATGATTCCAGCCTCATTCAATCAGGGAATGATCTTTGTTTCAGTGTAGATCAATATATTCTCCTGAATAATCATGGAAAGTAGACAGGTCAGGATTTTTCATTACAATAAATTTCCCACCATCAAACTTCATTTCAAAATAAAAACATTTGCAATAGTTCAAGTTCAACAATGTGCTTATTTTCCTTAATATTTTTACCTTTATGCTATTTGTTTTAAAATATTCCATTTTCTAGTTACAGTTTATTCAATAGCCTAAGTCACACTTAAATTCTTTGTGACTCAATCCAGCGTTATCTACCAATCATATTTTAAATAATTAGACAGATTCACTTGTTTTTTTATTTTATGTGTATGGGTGTTTTATTTGAATGTATGTTTATGCATCATGTGCATGCAGTACTGTTGAAGGCCAGAGAGGGGGTCAGATCCCCTGGAACTGGAGTTGCAGATGGTTGCTATGAGTTGTGTGGGAATCCAGGTCCTTTGCAAAAGCAGTAACTGCTCTTAACCACTGAGCCATTTTTCCAGCCACCAGAATCAATGTGTTAAATAGGCATTCTGGAAGTTTCCATGTCATTGACACTTTTGAAAAATACTAGTCCAGTAGAAAACATCCAAGCAAGGAACTCAGCAGGTGCAACAGATGATCAGTGTCCATACATATTGTAATTTTCAGTTATTCTCCTTGCCTAGCTGGCTGGAGTGCTTGCCTTTGTTGTATCATCTTCATTTCCAGGGAACTTTGCAGAGAATCTGAGTTATCATCAAGAAGTCTTTACAGGGAGGCAACAGCAATTTCTTATGATAAACAACTTGATGGATTCACGTTTGCTATTACATTAGCATGCATCAAACCTGTTAGAAAGCGTATAGATTAGAGATTAAAGGCAAATGTTTCACAGTTCCTATGCTGTTCTGCTCAGAGTTGATGATGCACAGACAAAGAAGACAGCTCTCCATTGTCTAAATTTACTTTGCTGTGCCTTCTCTTCCACAGACTAGGGCTGAGACTTGAGACAATTTCTTTCTGAATATCCTGGAATCCACACCAAGGTAGCAGTGGTTTTTTTTTTAATGGACTTTTGAGTATAACAATTTGTGTTTTGATTTACTAAGAGACCTTTAAGGAAACTTTTATTTCATTTTATTTTGTTAGATTCATTTGGATAAGCTCAAAATAGTTCAAACTTTCAGAGGCCATGAATGCTTAATAGCATATTGAAAATTTTAAAGCGCTCAATTATTTTGCAGAATAATTAACATGTGTCACCAGTATCCATTTTACTCAATGCAGATTTCTTATGTGCATAATTGATGTTTAACAAAATATGGAACATAGGCGTTTTCAGTGACATATATTTAGTAATTTTATGGATGTCTAATTAGCTTGTCACAATAGTACTCATTTAATTCAATTTAAGGGCTGAAAACTACTTTCAACTTTTATTAGTATGACACTTATTTTCTGGGCTATATAATCGATGGGAGAAACAAATTAAAGGCCCAAAATAAAAATGGCAAAAGATTTTGCTGCATCCATCTTCACTCCTTTCTCTCTTGTTCTGCCGATGGAACTCATGGGACCCAGGGCCTTGTGTGTTTTAGGCAAGTGATCTACCACTGAGCTATATTTACAGTCCCTACCTCTTCATTAAAAAAAAATACAATTTTATTCCTATCACCCCTCCATATAAGTGATTTCCATTTTCATAAACCATTTACTTATTGAGGTTGGGGCACAGCTGAGCTTATGTGAGACTCTGGGTTCAGTCTCCAATACAATATTATTATTAATTTTATGTATTATTTGCTTAACCATGCACTGAGCTTAGCCTTGAAGAAAGGAATCATTGGTTTAATATAGCAGCTTCTATGAACAGTCATTGAGTTCAAAAAGAGCTGCTGTCATTTATACTTATATGGGTAACCCGTTTCATCTTCAAAATGAATCTATAGACTGGGTATCATCCTTGTTGTCATTCACATTAAAAAACACTGAGGAACATAGTAACATAACTAGACATCGAACAGCTTTACATGACAGTGAAAGGATTCCCCACAAGTGATTGCATGATGGAAAAAGACATTCTTTCAAAGAAATTGATAAGTACTACAATGGAAGAAAAGTGGTTCAGAAGCAGGCTGGAGACATAGTCTAGTTGATATAGAGATAGCCTAGTGTGCATGAAACTCTGAGTTTAATTGCCAGCACCACATAAACAGAGCACGGTGATACATAACTGTAATCCTCGCACTTGGGAAGTGGGGACAGGAGGATCAGGAGTTCAAGATCATTGTCGTTACCATAGTGAGTTTCAGGGTAGTCTATGCTACATGAAATCTGGTCTCAAAACAAGGCATAGGAAGATAGCTCATCAGCTAAGAGCATGAACTGCTCTTCCAGAGGAACCAAGTTGATTCCTTGTACCTGTACTGGACAGCTCATAATTATCTGGAACTCCGGCTCCCAGGGATACAACACCCTCTTCTGGTCTCTGCAATTTCTACAGTCATGTGCACAAACTCAAACACAGGCACATATATTCCACCCCCCCCACGTAATCAAAATAAATAAATAAATAAATAAATAAATAAATAAATAAATAAATAAAT
>CABHPP010123128.1:35230-47231 GCA_902168425.1 Peromyscus attwateri
AATAAATAAATAAATAAATAAATAAATAAATAAATAAATAAATAAATTTTAAAAGAGAGGAAGAAAGAAAGTATCCAGAAACAAAGCACAAGAATAATTCAGATGAAGAGAAAGAAATTCTCCTTGTTTTTTAAAAAAATGTTGTTTTAAATGGGAATAACTATGCTGGAGGTGTGGCAGAGTTTTTGTGTAGCATACTTGAGGCCCTGGACTTTATTTATAGCACTGAAAAAAATCAAATAAATTAAAATACATGATAAATAAAGTATGCTTAGCTGAATAACTGTTTTGAAAGCCACACATCATATATACCATATACAAAGTTATATGTGTGATGTAAAACAATTAAGGTATGAAACAACTAGAAGAAAATATCGATGAACAGGTCTATAGACTTGGGGTGGAAAGGGTATATCAAGAATAATGCAAAATTCAGAATCCCCAAAGGGCCAAGTAAGAATGACCAAATAGTGATTTTAAATTGCAAAAAAATATACACATAGTTACAAGACAACAACCAGTGATTAATCAACAATAAAGATCTTGTGAAATTCATAAAACAAGGTAATTCAATAAAAATATGGCTAAGTATGTGAAAAGGAACATAGAGGAAAATAATACAGGTGGTCAATAGAGATCTGAAAGACACTCATTGTCTATAAATATAAAGTAAAAATCCTGATACATCACTCTCTCACTCCCCGGAAGTAGAAGTACAAATTGATGTAACTTGTGTTTAAAGAGCCATTGGAAGCTTTCATAATTGAAATGCCTATGTAAGATGTCTTTCCAAAAAGTAGTGCTTAAACAGCTACTGGATAGAAACATGCAACCTAGGATGGACACACACACACACACACACACACACGGAACCATTCTAGAAATTAAGCATTTAATTCCATACTAAAATCATTAAAAAGCTTGAAAGAAAAGATTCTTAAACTCTCCCAGGAAGAAGAAGAAGTAAAACCAAAAAGGGAGTGTGGGAATATGAGAAAAGGAAGGAAAATGAGGCAATCATTTCAAAAGATCCAATATACAGTTCACAAGATGTCCTAACATAGAAAGAAAAAAAATTAGCAGTAGGGGGAAAGAGGTTTTTTAATGACTCTAAAATGTCTGAGCTGAATGACCTGAGATTCCTGCTTGAGATCCCTGAGACTGACAACAAAATATCTTCACACATGGATGCCTTTTAATTCTTCATGGATAAAGAAATTATCTCCAGCCGGGTGTTGGTGGCGCACGCCTTTAATCCCAGCACTCGGGAGGCAGAGGTAGGCGGATCTCTGTGAGTTCGAGGCCAGCCTGGGCTACCAAGTGAGCTCCAGGAAAGGCGCAAAGCTACACAGAGAAACCCTGTCTCGAAAAACCAAAAAAAAAAAAAAAGAAATTATCTCCAAAGTTATAGAGAGAAAAGGATAAAAAAATTACACTTAAAGTTATATATAGAAAAGATGCATCATCAAGCACAGAGAAGAGAGAATCCCAGCATTATGTGACCACAGGCCCCAGATGTCCAAACATAATGCAGCTTGCCTAGAAGCTGTAGAAAGACAGAGAAAGAGGTTAGTGCCTATAATCACAACGCCCTGAAGGCTGAGTTGGGAAGGATTGAGAGTTTGAGGACAGCTTGGGTTACATGGTATAGAACTTGTCTCAAGAGTATAAAAAGAAACATATAAGCAAACAAAGTAACTTCTACAGGACATTCATTTTTAACCTATAATTCTATGTGAAGTAAAAGGGCAGAATAGACATTTCTAGATATGCAGTGATTTGGAAGGCTTACTACTGACACATCTTTTTGAAGTAGATTATTGCAGGATATGCTTCAGAAAAATGAAGAGAGCATGAAATCAAGGAAACAAAGGATGCAGTAGAGGAGAAAAAGGCAGTGTCACAGGATGGCAGTTTTGACCTAAGAAGTCATCAACTCACCTTAGAATAGGAAGAATGGAGGACTGAAGTGCATGGATAGACGGTGCTTCCTAAGGTTAGACTCTACACCTAAGAAGGACGGGACATTGAAAACAGATTGTGGGGAGGGAATAAAAAGCCGAGGCTACTAGAAAAACAAGAAAACAAACAAAAATCCCCCTTCCATTGGTGAAAATAAAACTAGCAATTATAAACTACACCATACCACATAATGAATGATGTCTAGTAAGTACAAAAACACTATCCAGTAAGCATTTAGTGTATAGAGTCGACTTACAGGTAAGGCACAAAAGATTTGGTGAGAGTTACAGCATGATGGCAAATATTTTCAATCTTTGTATTATTGAAGACAAGATACGGAAAATGAAAATCGTGAAAGGAAAGGGGAAGGGTATATTGTCATTTTACAAAGTGGTATTACTAGAATCAGACTATGTTGTTCCCAATGAAGGGGCAAAGGAAGAAAACTGCAGTCTGTTATTCTAATTTACACAGTAATTGCTGAGTACAGAAACACACTGGGGAGGAGTAAGGTCATCTTTTCCTGACCTCATCACGTGAATAACTGCCAACACTTGGACAAACAAAGACAAAGTGATGGGTGAAAATCATAATGGATTAAATTAATGAAAGTTGTATGTGACATGGGAATCTTCAGAAAAGAAGACTCCAAAAACTCAGGGAGAGCTTTCTGTTTCCATGCTCACATTGATTGAAGTAATAGACTGGCATGCAGACATGTAAGTACATAAAAGCTTTGGACCAAATGGTGACAGAACACCTGGGAAAACCTAGCACAGATTACTCAGACTCCTTTTGACTTGTGCATAGCATTCCTCTCTCTGTGTCATGGGACAACGCTTCTCTGGAATGGGGGTTTTCATATATATATATAAACAGGGTCTCACTGTGTACCTTATACCTCTGACTAACCTAGGACTTACTATGTAGACCAGGCTAGCCTCAAATTCATAGAGACATACCCTGCATCTCCTTCCAAAGTGCTAGAATTAAAGGTGTATACCACCATGCTAGGCTCATGTATTTTCTATGATCCTTCCCATGCCTGTCTCTTTAAGTCTTTTTTTGCTGCTTTTTCTAGTTTCCTGGAATCTGCCCACATACCTTCCCTCATAACTACACACATATATGCATTAGAAGTTCACATCCACATAAGAGGAAGGGAGGGAGGAACACACACACACACACACACACACACACACACACACACACACACACCATGTGGCACTTTGTCTTTTGAGCCAGGGATACTTCACATAATGTAGTATTTTCCAGCTCCATCCATTTTCATGTTTCATAATTTCATTCTTTCTATACAGATGAATAAAAATTCCACTGTGTTATAATGTACCACATTTTCATTATCCATTCATCTATTGATGTGCTTCTAGACTGAATCCATTTCCTTGCTTTGTGAATACAGCAGCAATAAACATGAACATGCAAGTATCTCTGTGGTAGGAAATCGTCCTTTGGGTCTATGCCTAGGAGTGGAACTGCTGGGTCATGGGATACACGTAATATGAAAGTAGAGGTGGGAATCCTGGGCTAGATGGGTATAAGTATGGATGAATGGATATGCAGATGGTTGGGAGAGGTAATGGGGGAAGGTCAATTCCAACTAAGAATATATGAAAATGCCATAAGGAAATCTGCTACTTCATAAGCTGATTGACAGTAAAATAAAGTGAAGAGTACTGTAATTTCTTTTTTTTTTTTTTTTTTGCTAAGTATACTTTAGCCCCACATGGTACACTGGCAGATGACACGATGTGTAAAGATGGTTGTGTGTTTGTTGCACAAGTAGGAGAGTTAGTGATCATGAAGATTGCTTGAGTTCAGGAAACTGTGGCTATTTTCAGTTGACTACCATCCAGCTGAATAATGTTCAAAGGAGGCTGTGCTTTGCAAAGGTTCCATGGAGAAAGTTGCAGTTGCTTTTAAGTTTTAAGAAAATGATCATTGATGCAATATGATAGATTAGAATTCTTGTATATGGTAGGGAGAATAAAACCAGGAAAACTTAAGCCAGCTCTTTTTCCTTATTTGTCTCTGTGGGATTAATCTTTATAAGGAAGATAGTAAGCTGAATGGGCTAGTGCATGTCAATAATCTCAGCTCTCAGGAGGCTTAGTTCTACCTTTATGGCTTCAAATTTGACCTTTATTCCCAATTAGTTAGACAATAGAGAGTGTGCCTAGATCAACTTAAAGCTAAAAACACTAGAAAACTGTCCACTAAGCATACAGTTTTTAAGCCCATCCCCTGGTAATTCAGATTCAGTGAGGCTGGCATTCAGATGGGAAAGCAGCAATTTCTTTAAAATATTTGTGTATGTATGCATTTTTAAAGATTGTATAGGATATAATAAGTATCCACAATAATAGGATTCAATAACACTTTCATATATGTATATAATATGTTTGGATCATAATCACTCCCTAGAATAGTTTCATGTACCTTCCTCACTCTTTCTGATATGCTCCGTATTCTCCACTAGTCGCTTCTAATCTCATGACTTATTTTTTTCCTTTTCGGTATTTTTGAAGCCAGAATTTCTAGGGCAGCAGGAGACTCATTCTTACTCTCAGGAAGTCTGGAAACACAGATCTGGGCTTCCTGAACGAATGAACATTGTATGATGAGGCAGGGTGCATTTTAAGATAGTGCTGCTTACACATATCCCTACAGTAAACAACTGAAGCTTTGAAATATACTGACCTGGGTACAGGAGTAGACAGCCTGGCACTAGGATTAAAATGCTTCACATGAATCTGGAGCTAGACAAGTGCAATTCAGTCAAACTTACCTAGTCCATCTGTAAAATACAATTTAACAATGTTTCATGGGTTGTTACAAAGTGTCCCAGAGATATTTTGTCCCACATGGATAAATTTTAGATCCATTTCAAATTGGGCTAGTCAACTTTGCCTTCTCTAACTAAAAGAAAAGGAAAGACTACAAATCAAGATTATGATTCAGGGCTAAAACACCTGCAATGCTCATTTGGGGCTTTAGAATTACACGAAAAATAATGGGTCTTTTCAATAGGTATGAGAAAGGCCACTCTAAAAGCGTCTGAAAATATTTTAAGGTAAAAGTCTAAATGTAATGTTGATAATTAGCACTTTTTCAAGTTTGTGAAGAGGCGAGCATATTAAAGGCTCCATTTATTTTTCATTTCAAGAAATTGCCTTTTTCCCTGAAATTGAAAAAAAAAAAGATCTTCAAGATGGCTTAAACTCTTAAAAATGAATAGTTTGTTTGTACCCCAAAGCCAAAACAAGCTGATGCAGTAGCATCATACTTAGGCATGGGCACACTGTGTTATTTGATTATAGATAGTTTCATAGGATAATTATGCAAAGTAGACTTTTGTTCTGTTTCAAGTTAAGACCTGAGAAGCATGGATTCAGTAGGTGGAAGGAATTAGCTGATGAATTCTTGCTAGGGAGCATTGAACACCATTAATCATCACACTGAAATGTGAGTGGAGGGCAAAAGGAATTAAGAAGAAAATGTTCAGTAGAAACATCTGGAAATAAATCTTACTCTTCTTTCCTGAAAAGGGCTATCTTGCCACATTATGCCTATAAGTGTTATTTTATGGGCATTATAAAATCACGCACAATTAAGAAGCAAATTAGGCGTGGAAAGGTCACAATTCACATTTCACAGGCATGCATCAGCATACAGAGAATATATGAAAAGTATCTGAAAATAGGGATTAGACAACATTCAAGCCACTGGTCCTCAACCTGTGGATAGTGACCACTTTGGAGGTCAAATAACCCTTTCTCAGGGGTTGCAGATCAGATATATTCCATATCAGAAATTTGCATTATGATTCATAACAGTAGCAAAATTACAGTTATGAACTAGCAATGAAGATAATTTTATGGTTTGGGGTCACCAAATCATGAGGAACTTCATTAAAGGGTCACAGCATTAGGAAGGTTGAGAAAAACTGGTTTAAGCACTTCTCTCCTACCCGCATGGAATGTAGGGTGTTGGAAGCAATTAAACAAGTGCTAATCATTTTCATTGTACCTATGTTACATGAAAAGATAAACCCTTTCTCTGTGTGACTATTATTGTTAAACAGAATATAACACCTTCACTATTGAATTTAAGATATATTAAAAAACCTAAGATAGTTCACACCTACAAGTGGTTTCTCTCCCTACAGAATTTTCCTTGAATTCCTGAGAATTTGTTGAGATGTGACTAAATAAACAATGGTTTGATCTTTGGGGAAAAACATGACAGCGTCTCCATTTCCTGAATATTCACAGTTTTAGTCTAAAAAAAAAAAACAAGTTAGGTAATAGGTTAATTTAAAACTGACTGGAATTTTTTTTAAGGTTATAAGAATCAAATCTATTCAAATATTTGTGCCCTTAAATAGTACATTATGAAATAGATCGGGTATCATGCAGAAAGTAATCCAAAGTATTTCAATGGGTTTCAACCAAATATTTAGAAGATGTTGACTTAGAACTCCTTTATCCTATAAAAGTTGAGAATGAATAATGAATCTCAAATATCCTTAGATAATTCATAAGAGAGTAAATGTTGTTGGCAGGATGTGTTAATACTATATGCTTCCCCTTTAAAATTCATGTGTATGGAGTCCAAAGAGGTGGTTTGGTCAGTAGAAGTGCTCACCATGCAAGCATGACAACTTGAGTTCAGATCCTGGGACCCTTGTCAAAAGCTGGATATGGTAGTCTACATCTCTAATCCCAGCACTCGTCAATGGGAGATGGAGGCAGGAGAACCCCCTGGAATCTTGTGGGCCAGGTAGCTTACAATATTTAGCCCAGAAGAAGAAACAAGAGAGGGTCTGCCTAAAAAAATGTGGAAGGCAAGAACCAACTCCCAAACTTATCCTCTGACCTCCAAACATGTGTGCTGCCCCAACCCCCAAATGCATGTATATGTATAAACACAGCTATACGTACGCACATTTGAAACAGGCAGAAAAAAGTTAAATTAAAAAGCATTTGAGATATATTGCTAAACCACTGTTATTTTTGAGTAAATTGGCACTGGCTGTAGAGTGGGCTATTTCATTGTAAAATGAGTACAGTGAATTGGAAATTTATAGGCTTGTATGCATTGCATAAGATCATCTGGATTGCTCTTAGTGGGAAAGAAAACAAAGTGAAATGTGAAGTATTGCTGCAAAAGCTTGTGTTCTCTGTAGCTAGGCTCACTTACCTAGTATTTTGCAAATATTCCTTAGATTTTTTATCAATGATGTCACCACTACTGATTTATGTAGTGAACAGAAAAATGCTTTGCTTTCTTCCCTCCCTTCCTATCTTTTTTAAAATTCTTTTTTCCTGTTTTGTGTGATCAGGGGATTAAAACCAGGATCTCATGTATGCTGCATGCATACTCTACCAATGTGCCTCAGATGCATTCCTCTTTTAACCTTCTTTTCCTTTTGCAACACTCTGTAGCCCAGGCAAGCCTCCATACAATCCTCTTGCCTCAGTCTCCCCTGTAGTTGGGATGTTGTTCCTGTGCAACCAGGATGGACTGCTGTTTTTTTTTTTTTATTTCTTCTTTTTTTTTTTTTTTTTTTTTACTTTTATTGATTCTTTGTGGATTTCACATCATACATTCCAATCCCACTTATCTCCCTGTCCCAATGTGACCATCCCCCCTCCCCCCAAAACAAAACAAAATTTAAAAGAAAAACCAAAAACCAAACAAACAAACAAACAAAAAATGTGAAGAAACACATTCTGGAAGCTGCAGTGTGACAGTGAGTCCCACAGTTTACCTATTAGTCCATCCATTTTTGTTTAATTTGTCTGATTGTTCTTTATTTTATATCTAGAATCCACTTATGAGTGAGTACATACCATGATTGTCTTTCTGGGATTGGGTTACCTCACTCAGGATGATATTTTCTAGTTCCATCCATTTGCCTGCAAATTTCATGCTTTCATTATTTTTTTCTGCTGAGTAGTACTCCATTGTGTATATGTACCACATTTTTTTAATCCATTCTTCAGTTGACGGGCATCTAGGTTGTTTCCAGGTTCTGGCTATTACAAATAGTGCTGCTATGAACATAGCTGAGCATGTATCTTTGTGGTATGAATCAGCATCCTTTGGGTATATGCCCAAGAGTGGTATTGCTGGGTCTTGAGGTAGTTCAATTCCTAGTTTTCTGAGAAACCGCCATACGGATTTCCACAGTGGTTGTACAAGCTCGCATTCCCACCAACAGTGGAGGAGTGTTCCCTTTGCTCCACATCCTCTCCAACATTGCCTGTCATTGGTGTTTTTGATTGTAGCCATCCTGACAGGTGTAAGGTGGTATCTCAGAGTCGTTTTGATTTGCATTTCTCTGATGATTAAGGATGTTGAGCATTTCTTTAGATGTCTTTCAGCCATTTGTAATTCTTGTTTTGTGAATTCTCTGTTTAGCTCTTTAGCCCATTTTTAATTGGATTGTTTAGTATTTTGTTGTCTAGTTTCTTGAGTTCTTTATATACTGTGGAGATCAGTCCTCTGTCAGATGTGGGGTTGGTGAAGATCTTTTCCCATTCTGTTGGCTGTCTTTTTGTCTTATTGACTGTGTCTTTCGCCTTGCAAAAGCTTCTCAATTTCGTGAGGTCCCATTTATTAATTGTTGTGCTCAGTGTTTGTGCTGTTGGTGTTTTATTTAGGAAGTGGTCTCCTGTGCCAATGCGTTCAAGAGTACTTCCTACTTTCTCTTCTATTAAGTTTAGTGTAACTGGATTTATGTTGAGGTCTTTGATCCACTTGGATTTGAGTTTTGTGCGTGGTGACAGATATGGATCTATTTGTAATCTTTTACATATTGACATCCAGTTATGCCAGCACCATTTGTTGAAGAGGCTTTCTTTTTTCCATTGTATAGTTTTGGCTTCTTTGTCAAAAATCAGGTGTTCGTATGTGCATGGATTAATGTCAGGGTCTTCAATTCGATTCCATTGGTCCGTAGGTCGGTTTTTATACCAGTACCAAGCTGTTTTTATTACTATAGCTCTATAGTAGAGCTTGAGGTCAGGGATGGTGATGCCTCCAGAGGTTGCCTTATCATATAGGATTTTTTTAGCTATCCTGGGTCTTTTGTTTTTCCATATGAAGTTGAGTATTTTTCTTTCCAAGTCTGTGAAGAATTGTGTTGGGATTTTGATGGGGATTGCATTGAATCTGTAGATTGCTTTTGGTAGGATTGCCATTTTTACTATGTTAATCCTACCTATCCATGAGCATGGGATGTCCTTCCATTTCCTGATATCCTCTTCAATTTCTTTCTTTAGAGATTTAAAGTTCTTATCAAAAAGGTCCTTCACTTGTTTAGTTAGTGTTATCCCAAGGTATTTTATATTATTTGTGGATATTGTAAATGGTGATGTTTCTCTGACTTCTTTCTCAGCCCTTTTATCATTTGTGTATAGGAGGGCTACTGATTTTTTTGAGTTGATCTTGTATCCTGATACTTTACTGAAGGAGTTTATCAGCTGTAGGAGTTCCCTGGTTGAATTTTTGGGGTCACTTATGTATACTATCATATCATCTGCAAATAGTGAAAGTTTGACTTCTTCCTTTCCAATTTGTATCCCTTTGATCTCCTTTTGTTGTCTTATTGCTGTAGCTAGAACTTCTAGTACTATATTGAATAAATATGGGGAGAGTGGACAGCCTTGTCTTGTTCCTGAATTTAGTGGTATCGCTTTGAGTTTCTCTCCGTTTAATTTGATATTGGCTGTTGGCTTGCTGTAAATTGCCTTTATTATGTTTAGGATTGTTCCTTGTATTCCTGATCTCTCTAAGACTTTTATCATGAAGGGGTGTTGGATTTTGTCAAAGGCTTTTTCAGCATCTAATGAGATGATCATGTGGTGTTTTTCTTTCAGTTTGTTTATATGGTGTATTACATTGACAGATTTTCGTATGTTGAACCATCCTTGCATCCCTGGGATGAATCCTACTTGTTCGTGATGGATAATTTTTTTGATGTATTCTTGGATTCGGTTTGCCAATATTTTGTTGAGTATTTTTGCATCAATATTCATGAGGGAGATTGGTCTGTAATTCTCTTTCTTTGTTGCATCTTTTTGTGGTTTGGGTAACAGGGTAATTGTAGCCTCATAAAAAGAGTTTGGTAGTGTTCCTTCTGTTTCTATTGTGTGGAATAATTTGAAGAGTATAGGTATTAGTTCTTCTTTGAAAGTCCGGTAGAATTCTGCACTGAAACCGTCTGGTCCTGGGCTTTTTTTGGTTGGGAGACTTTTGATGACTGTTTCTATTTCTTTAGGGGTTATTGGTCTATTTAGGTGGTTTATCTGGTCTTGATTTAATTTTGGTATGTGGTATTTATCCAGAAAATTGTCAATTTCTTCCAGATTTTCCATTTTTGTCGAGTACAAGTTTTTGAAGTATGATCTGATGATTCTCTGGATTTCCTCATTGTCTGTTGTTATGTCTCCCTTTTCATTTCTGATTTTGTTAATTTGGATGTTCTCTCTTTGCTTTTGGTTAATTTGGCTAGAGGTTTGTCTATCTTGTTGATTTTTTCAAAGAACCAACTCTTTGTTTCATTGATTTTTTGTATTGTTCTCTTGTTTTCTATTTCGTTGATTTCAGCCCTCAGTTTGATTATTTCCTGGCGTCTGTTTCTCCTGGGTGAGTTTGTTTCTTTTTGTTCTAGAGCTTTCAGTTGTGCTGTTAATTCATTGATATGGGATTGCTCCATCTTCTTTATGTGTGCATTTAGAGCTATGAATTTTCCTCTTAGCACTGCTTTCATAGTGTCCCATAGGTTTGGGTATGTTGTTCTTTCATTTTCATTGAATTCTAGGAAATCTTTAATTTCTTTCTTTATTTCTTCCTTGACCCATTGATGTTTCAGGTGGGTATTATTCAGTTTCCATGAGTTTGTAGGTTTTCTATAATTTTTGTTGTTGTTGAAGTCTAACTTTAGAGCATGGTGGTCCGATAAGATACAGGAGGTTATTCCAATTTTTTTGTATCTGTTGAGATTTGTTTTGTGTCCAAGCATGTGGTCAATTTTTGAGAAGGTTCCATGGGGTGCTGAGAAGAAGGTATATTCTTTTGTGTTAGGGTGGAATGTTCTGTAGATATCTATTAAGTCCATTTGAGACATAACATCTGTTAGGTCTTTTATTTCTTTGTTAAGTTTTAGTCTTGTAGATCTGTCTTTTGGTGAGAGTGGTGTGTTGAAATCTCCCACTACTAATGTGTGGGGTTTGATGTGCGTTTTAAGCTTTAGTAGTGTTTCTTTTATGAATGTGGGTGCCTTTGTATTTGGGGCATAAATGTTCAGAATTGAGACTTCATCTTGGTGGATTTTTCCTGTGATAAATATGTAATGTCCATCCTGATCTCTTTTGATTGATTTTAGTTTGAAGTCTATTTTATTAGATATTAGGATTGCTACACCAGCTTGTTTCTTAGGTCCATTTGCTTGGAAAGCCTTTTCCCAGCCCTTTACTCTGAGGTAGTGTCTGTCTTTGAGGTTAAGGTGTGTTTCTTGTATGCAGCAGATGGATGGATCCTGTTTTCTTATCCATTCTGTTAGTCTGTGTCTTTTTATAGGTGAGTTGAGACCATTGATATTGATGGATATTAATGACCAGTGGTTGTTATTTCCTGTTATTTTTTGTGGTCGTGTTATGTTGTCCTTCTTTGGTGTTTGTTGGTGTGGGTTTATCTATTTCCTGAGTTTTCATGGGTGTGTTTAGTTTCTTTGGGTTGGAATTTTCCTTCTAGTGCTTTCTGTAGGGCTGGGTTTGTGGATAGGTATTGATTAAATCTGGTTTTATCATGGAATATTTTGTTTACTCCGCCTATGGTGATTGAGAGTTTTGCAGGGTATAATAGTCTGGGTTGGCATCCGTGGTCTCTTAGTGTCTGCATAACATTTGTCCAGGACCTTCTAACTTTCATAGTCTCTATTGAGAAATCTGGTGTTATTCTGATGGGTTTGCCTTTATATGTTACTTGGTCTTTCTCCTTTGCAGCTCTT
>CABHPP010123129.1:0-33525 GCA_902168425.1 Peromyscus attwateri
GGGAAATAGCTTCATGTGTATAAAGTTGTGTATTCCATGAAAGCTACTGCCTGGGGTTTTCTCCTTCTAGCCAAAACCTTAGTATAAGGTCTGTCATCAGAGTGAGAGAAGGCTCTGAGAATGCATCATGTCCTCAGATGAAGACTTCATGTGTAAATATCCTGGGTGCTTTTACTCTGTGACCATGGAATTCATAGTTACTACTCTTGGCTGAATCCTGAATAGAACATCAAAATAAGCCCTTAAGGCTTGTCATTCATAAGATTAATATAAAATAAAAATCAGGGAATATGAAAGAAATGAAAAATGGATTTCAGACTGTTCAAAATAACCAGAGGATTATATTTATAAAAGATATTAATTTAAAATTGTGAAATATTTTCATTTCTTTAATTTTAAGATATTATATTATAACCACATCATTTGCTCCTTAGCTTTCCTCCTTCTGAACCACCCCATATTCCCCTCTTGTCTTCATCATTACTCAGGACTTCTTTTAAAATTGATGGTTGTCACATTAAAAATTGTGAAAATTTGATGGACTAATATGACTGTTTTGTGAGTATAGACAGAAACAAGTGAATAGGAATGAATGAATTTGTTTAGTGTTCCATAAAGCTTTTCAGAAAACCAAATCCTGAACTAAGTTTGTGCTTATGCTTCTACTCAAGCAAAGACAATGTGAATTTTCAGGCACATTAATGCCAGAAAAAGATTAAGATGAAGGAGGAAGGAAATATTTAAAAACTATCCTGATTTAACCTCAACCTGAACAGATGAGGAAAATTGCCTAGGATTCAACATGAAGCCAAAACCACAGGGAACTATTGAGGTTGGGGACTCTGAGGAGACTTGTCACTCAACTGAAAATAAAGAATATTTACTTTTCAGATTCTCATGGTTAATTCAACTTTGTACTCTTCAGTACATTTTTAAAATACTTCATGTTTCTTTAAAAAAACAATGGTTAGAAAAGAAGTCTACAAACACATGAACCAGATCCTCTTCCATAATCTTTAGAAGACAGGAAATGGCTAGTTTATGTCTAACATAAGCAAACATGCCAGCTGCAAATGAATACCCTGAAAATCTGACAAATTTAAAACACAACATATAAGAACAGAGACAATCCAGTCAAAATGCGTCCAGACATGAAGAGAATCATTTGAAAAAAACACATACAGACATAGATACATAGACAAACAGACACACAAACACACTCTTGTACACACACACAGAGATTATCACACAGAGCATGAGAGAGAGAGAGAGAGAGAGAGAGAGAGAGAGAGAGAGAGAGAGAGAGAGAGAGGGAGAGAGAACAACAAGGCCAGAGACATCCTTTGTTGTTGGGATCACAAAATTGTATCCAATTCTGGAAAACAGTGTGGAGAATTCTTAGTTTTCTCAAAATAAATACATACAGTGTGACTCGGTTATATAGCTCCTTGGAATATGCCTACATGACTTGATATTCTGTTTCACAGATATTTTCTCATCCATGTTCAATGCTACTCTATTCACAATTTAAATGTTCTACAGCTGTCTACTGGATAATGAAATAGTGGTACTTATACACTCTGTGATAATATTCCAAGGTAAAGGAAAATGAATTTATGACATTTGAAATTAAATGGCAGGCACTATAAAAGATGCTTCTGCATGAGGTAACCCAGATTTAAAAGACAAATGTGCCATATTAGTTCTCTTCTGTTATTCCTAGCTCCAAATATTCAGATAAATGTTAGGACTCATTTCTGACCATTCAAACTCATATGCATGTAACAACTTTTAATGAAAAAAGATTCCACAAAATTGAAATAGATTTAGGAGCTACACATTAAAGGGTTGAAAAAGAAGAAACAGAAATGTGGACTGATGTCATTATAATACAATTTCAAAAACTGAAAGAATTAGAGATAGTAACAGGATATTATCTTAAAAAAGTGTCATGAATTACAGACTAATGCTTTGTAATGGTGCAGTCAGACACCATGGATTGTCAAACAAAATTACCAAAGTGCCAACTGTAGATTATTCGATGTGTTAGATAGAGAAGCCCCAGAGGATAAACAAGAACTGCAGAGTCCTGATATTCTTCTTGGTGGTTCCTAGAAATGGATGACAAGATCCTATGGCTAAGCACAACTCAAACCTTGGTTTTGATGTGTAAAGAATTCTACTGGACTGTGAGTGTTGTCACTTTAGGAAATGTAAATGATTATTTTCTGCTTGACTATAGAGTTCCTTTGCAGACTCATACAATTTCTCTGAGATCAATATTTTTATAGACTCTTTCACTTGATTTAGTTTCTTTTAATTAATGCCAATTGTCTTTACTACCATTGGACATCTAGCAGCATTTTTTCTATTATTTACACAGTTAAGCTTTGATGATAGCTCTTGTAGCTATGTACCATGGTAGTTAAAGTCAATGTATTGTAAGGATATAGTAGTCAATATATGGAAAGACTTAAAAGTAGCACAAGATATATCAACATCCTTATAGGAAATCCTCCAAAAGTTTTAACATCTTATCTTCTAAGAGTGTGGTTACTCTCAAACATATTGCCCGGCCCACAGTTTTAATTCATTTAATTACACAGTGTTATGCTTAGATTTGGAATGTATTTTAAGTGCATGTCATTTTGGTTAAATCAATCATGTAGGACATATGCATTGTGACCTTTACCCACCAGTATAGTTCTGGAGGCAAAGCCATTCCTTAATGCTCTCACAGCGATAGTCCTATCTTTCTGACAGGATGCTCAATTAATCATCCCAACATAACCTGACCTTAAGGCTAATCTTCTTAGTTTAGGGATATGACATCATAAACCATTCAGCAGGACCAAAGAAGATATACTGGACTGGAATAACTGGATGTACTTTGTTGTGGTGCAGAACCTTTGCTTGATTCCATGAAACTCCCTCTAACTAGCTGTCTTAAAAGTTTTGTCAGTTAAGTTCCTTCACATCCACTGACCTCTTTTGAGCTTCTGCAGAAGACCAAAGACAGGTGCCACCATGGTAAAGTTTCTGCTGCTGGCTTTGGCATTTGGTCTGGCTCATGCTTATGCTGAGGTAAATTCATTTGGTCTGTGCCTATGTCTGAGGTTCCTCAATAGAGTATTTCTGTGGATGTGATGTGTCATTCAGTTTGTCGATGCAAGTTAATATCCATGAAATAACTTTCAGACTTTCATTCAGGTATACTTTTCCAGTCATATTTCTCTAGGATGAAACAAATGAAATAAGCAAACAATGGGTTCACTTTGCAGAGTCTAAGAGGCCAAAACATGAGCAGTTCCACAAAGTCTCAAGTCCAAAATGTTTTGTGGAGTCATCATATTACCCTGCATTATTCTACAGCCCTAGAAAGAGAATCTTGAACCAATAAACAAAATATTATTGATTGGTAGTTTCAGTTAGTATACATATTTCCAAGGACTGGGATCAGAGATGTGAAAACCAACTCACATTCTGATGGCCTGTTTTTTCTCTTCCTTTAATTGCCTTTGTTGTTTTATCAGCTTGAAGGAAAATGGGATACCATTGTCAATGCTGCTGACAATGTTGAAAAGGTACAGGAAGGTGGAAATCTAGCACAAGTAAAGGAAGTCATCTGTATGATTACAAACAGGATGATGTTTTCTAAACAAGAATTAGGAATAGCGAGGTAAGCATAGCTATATCAGTCCTAGCTCTATACACTGTTCATAGATACTGTTACTCCCTCAAGTTCACTATAACACTTGAAGATCTATAACATGAATTCCAAGGTTATAAAGATTAAACTGTGGCTTCTCTGTTTGATTTTTAGTTTAAATAACCAATGCTCAAAGACTGAAATCACTGGGTATAAGCAAGCTGATGGCTCCTACAAAACCCAATGTAAGTACAGGATCTGGGAGTTTCCTCTATGAACAAAAGCAATGTGAGTGTGCACATTCATGCTAGTACTTCAGCCACCCATAGGTACATTTATCTAGAATAATTTTGGCTACTCGGAAAGTTATCAATCCTTCCAATGAACTAGGATATGCTACAAAGTCTGATTACATTGTAGGTCATCTGAAGTTTACATGGAGAACACTATTACCTAAAAATGTGAATGATTCTAACAAAAATGTCTTCAAATAGTTTTTCTGCATGAAAGTTTATTTCTAGTTAATATTCAGTGTTTATTCTTTCATTTGGTGTCTCATTTTATTATCGGAGAGACCTGCCACTCACCAATAGACCTCAGTGGCCTCAAACATCTTTGTAAACTTCATGCCTCAGGCTCTCAAGTGCTTAAATTGCAGACATGATGTGTCATCCTTGATTCATGGAAAATTTAAATTAACAGTGCTATTTCAAAGTTTCCTTTCTCATATTTTGGAGAGATCACAACAATTAGATTATTGGATGATAAACCTCAGCTTTTAAAAACAATTATGGGAAAAATCTGTTTTAAATCCCAACACAATCCTTCACAGACTTGGAATAAAAAATACTCAACTTCATATGGAAAAACAAAAGACCCAGGATAGCTAAAAGAATCCTATACGATAAAGCAACCTTTGGAGGCATCACCATCCCTGACCTCAAACTCTACTATAGAGCTATAGTAATAAAAACTGCTTGGTACTGGTATGAAAACCGACATACGGACCAATGGAATCGAATTGAAGACCCTGACATTAATCCATGCACATATGAATACCTGGTTTTTGACAAAGAAGCCAAAGTTATACAATGGAAAAAAGAAAGTATCTTCAACAAATGGTGCTGGCATAACTGGATGTCAATATGTAAGAGATTACAAATAGATCCATATCTCTCACCATGCACAAAACTCAAGTCCAAGTGGATCAAAGACCTCAACATAAATCCAGCTACACTAAACTTAATAGAAAAGAAAGTAGGAAGTACTCTTGAATGCATTGGCACTGGAGACCATTTCCTAAATATAACTCCAACAGCACAGACCCTGAGCACAACAATTAATAAATGGGACCTCTCGAAATTGAGAAGCTTTTGCAGGGCGAAAGACACAGTCAATAAGACAAAAAGACAGCCAACAGAATGGGAAAAAATCTTCACCAACCCCACATCTGACAGAGGATTGATCTCCACAGTATATAAAGAACTCAAGAAACTAGACATCAAAATACTAAACAATCCAATTAAAAAATGGACTAAAATTTTTTTTAATTATTATTATTATTATTTTATTGATGTTTTGCCTGTATGTATGTCTGCGTGTGAATGTTGGATCCTGGAATTACAGACAGCTGTGAGCCGCTATGTCGGTGCTGGGAATTAAACCCGGGGGCTCTGGAAGAGCAGTCAGTGCTCTTAACTGCTGAACCATCTCTCCAGCCCAATTCCTCTTAAAGAGGAAATGAAAAACTCCATTAAAGAGGAAATGAAAAACTTCCTTAAAGAGGAAATAAAAAATTACCTTAAAGAAATGGAAGAAAAAACAAACAAAAAATTGGAAGAAAGCCAAGAAAATTAATTAAACAGATGAAAGAAACATTCCAAGATCTGAAAAAAGAAATTGAGACAACAAAGAAAACACAAGCTGAGGGAATGCTGGAAATAGAAATCCTGACTAAACGAACAGGAACTACAGAAACAAGTATAACCAACCGAATACAAGGGATGGAACAGAGAATCTCTGACACTGAAGACACAAGAGAAAAAATAGATTCGTCAGTCAAAGAAAACACTAAAGACAAAAAAGTCGTAACACAAAACGTCCAAAAAATCTGGGACACCATGAAAAGACCAAACCTAAGAATAATAGGGATAGAAGAAGGAGAAGAATACCAACTCAAAGGCACAGAAAATATATTCAACAAAATCATAGAAGAAAACTTTCCTAACCTAAAGAAAGAAATACCTATGAAGATACAAGAAGCTTACAGAACACCAAATAGGCTGGATCCAAAAAGAAAGTCATCTCGCCACATAATAATCAAAACATTAAACATACAGATCAAAGAAAAAATATTAAGAGCTGCAAAGGAGAAAGACCAAGTAACATATAAAGGCAAACCTATCAGAATAACACCAGACTTCTCAATAGAGACTATGCAAGCTAGAAGGTCCTGGACAAATGTTATGCAGACACTAAGAGACCACGGATGCCAACCTAGACTATTATATCCAGCAAAACTCTCAATCACCATAGGCGGAGTAAACAAAATATTCCATGATAAAACCAGATTTAATCAATACCTATCCACAAACCCAGCCTTACAGAAAGCACTAGAAGGAAAAATCCAACCTAAAGAAGGTAAACACACCCATGAAAACTCAGGCAATAGATAAACCCACACCAACATCTGAAGAAATAGAAGGGACAAATTCCTCCCCAGAAAATGCATGACCTGTGAAAGTTGCTAAGAGTTTGAGGCAGATTTGGGGAGAAAGAAAGCCCCTACCTCCAAAGGCAACTAGCAGAGGAACAGAGCAGCCTGAGATATCTGAAGCTCTGCATCTGGGGGGAAAGGAATGTGCAAAGTGAGAATAAAATCAGTGGGAGAAAAATTTCTCTGAAAGAGTTATGGAAAGGCTGTTGTAAATGCTTTTGTTTTTCACTGACTGGCTAGGACAAACGCAAGCCCTGAGGAAAGTTGCTGTCGGAAATTGCCCACCTCAATGTGTGCTAACGAGACAGGTGCAGTTCTGATTTGGGGACTTCAACCCGAGAATGTTACAGTCCCCTAGCAACAAGTATTACAACGACAACACTCACTAAATCCCAGTATTGTATAGCAAAGCTGACAATAAGCCCTAAACTTTAGAAATGATGTATGTACTTTCTGTCAAGTTAAGAGAATCTTTCTAATAGAGATAGTGATAATAATTAAGAGTAAGAAGTAGAAAAAGATGAAAATAAGATATGTGAGTTTGTAAAAATTCTGTCTTGTTAAATCTGTGTTAAGAAATCTTTAGGTGTTTACTAAGTTAAATATATGCTAATGGTAGCCCTATATAAGTTTGTAAAATAGATCCATAGAGTTCCTTTAAAAATATAAGCTTGCAAGAAGAATCTAACGTAGTCCTAAAACATATAGTAATAAGCTTGTAAGAAGTAAAGATACTAGTTGTAAATGTAAGTTTAAATAAGAATTAAGAAGATGGAATGAATATAAGAAGTATATAAGAAGTAATAATATATCTGCTAAAGTAGTTCTATAGTTTCTTTAAAGAGTATAAATAAGTAGATGTTAATATGTTATATGTGAGTTTGTAAAAATGTGTAAATGTTGAGTGTGAATTTATGCTTAATGTATATGGTGAAAGAACCCGAGACACAGAAGGTTAATGTCATAATAGACTGCAAAATAGGCAGTCTGAATGGTTTCAAAAGCTCCAGAAGCCAGAATCAGCACAAGGCACCCACAGATGAGATCTGTGGAAAATCAACGCAATACAAAGAAACCTGAGCTAACGTCAAAAATAGTGTGGTTTAGAATACTACTGTACCTAGAAAGGTCTCTGTCTGTGAGAACAAAAGTTGCAGAGACGCTTGTTTGAACTAAAATTATTAACTGCAAAAAGTTTTGGTTGTAAAACATCTCTTCATATTTGGAAGTGAAATCCTGATACCAGAATTTACTTTTTTTTTGAACTTCTTGAACTTAATGAGAAAACTACAAAAAGATTTTGGTTATGGATTTATCATATTTGGAGGGCTAATACCAGAATTTATCATTTGAATTTTGAGACTTAAGAAATGAAAGGCACAATAGAGATTTCATTGCAATGGGACAATTTCGAGTTTATAGTAATGACCTAGGAACTGTATGCTGGAACTGGGTTAAAAATGGAACTGTTTAAATGAAGAAATTTATTGTTTCTACCTTGACTCAAGGTGCAGTTTTGTGTATGCATATATGCTGGTGATTCATGTATTGTCCTATGTTAAAAATGCAATTGTTTTGTGAAAAAAAGTAAATAAATAAACTTATCTTTTTAAAAAAATGGGCTAAAGAGCTAAACAGAGAATTCACAAAACAAGAATCACAAATGGCTGAAAGACATTTAAAGAAATGTTCAACATCCTTAATTATCAGAGAAATGCAAATCAAAACGACTCTGAGATACCACCTTACACCTGTCAGAATGGCTACAATCAAAAACATCAATGACAGTCAATGTTGGAGAGGATGTGGAGCAAAGGAAACATTCCTCCACTGTTGGTGGGAATGCAAGCTTGTACAACCACTGTGGAAATCAGTATGGTGGTTTCTCAGAAAATTAGGAATCGAACTACCTCAAGACCCAGCCATACCACTCTTGGGCATATACCCAAGGAATGCTGATTCATACCATAAAGATACATGCTCAACTATGTTCATAGCAGCACTATTTGTAATAGCCAGAACCTGGAAACAACCTAGATGCCCGTCAACTGAAGAATGGATGAAGAAAATGTGGTACATATACACAATGGAGTACTGCTCAGCAGAGAAAAACAATGAAAGCATGAAATTTGCAGGCAAATGGATGGAACTAGAAAAAATCATCCTGAGTGAGGTAACCCAAACCCAAAAAGACAATCATGGTATGTACTTACTCATAAGTGGATTCTAGGTATAAAATAAAGAACAATCAGACTACAACCCACAGAACCATGGAGGCTATGTATATATATAGCATGGAGGTCCCTAGGACGACTGTGGCTTATAATAAATTTCAGTTTTACTCAATTACTGAGCAAGCCTCAATGAAACATCTCACTATTAAGGTAAGAATACATACTCTATCAAGCTGATAATAGAAAAATAAATAAATTAATTAATTTTAAACAATAAAAAATAAATAAAAATAAATGAAAAATTTGAAATATTAAACAAACAAACAAACATTTTATTAAAGTAAAAAAAGAGAGAACTAGGGACTCATCATTCCTCTCCACATTCTATTCTTTCCCTTGTTTTATATATTTTAAAATTTTTATCGGTGGATTCTGCTGGAGTTTATTGGTGGAATTTGCTGGAATATCTGATGCATATAAGCACTGGAGAGCTCCTGTTGCAAATCACCCTGTGGAGCCATGGAAGTATCTTTCTACTAGCACATGGAGGAGACCAGATCTAGTGTTGGTGTGGTCCCAGGGTTCTGTTTATGTCTTTCCTCAGGACAATGAGGTTCCTCTATGGATTCCTGAGCACTGAATGCGCCCTGTGGCTGCTGCTGAAGCCCAACATGACAGAGACCTAATGGGTCTTCATGAAAAAATCTACCCTTCTGATGCCAATGGAGATTGAGAGCCCAATATCGCCAACTTTGGCAAGCATTAATGTAAGCCTAGGAACTGTAGCCATGAGATTGGATTCTCCAGAAGAGCTGCCAGCTAAAGTCATGCTGGGATCAAGAAAAATGGGCCTTGGTGGTAGTGTTACTGGAGTTGTATCCATGCCAGTGGATGTCCACACAATCCAGAAGAGAATTTGACATTGCTGCTGCCGCTGTTGCTGTTATAGCAATGGCACCCACCACTGCTACTCTTTCTGGGATTACCATTTCATAATTGCTTACTACAGCTAGCACAATGGAGACCCTGGCAACAAAAGTAGCTACCACAGTTAGTTAATCTTTCATTCTATTGGGCATGATAAATTTAATTCAGTAGTTATGTACATCTCGATTGGCTTTGAAAATTATAAATTTATAAACGCAAGTTCCAGTTGCTTTTGGGATACTATCTTACAAGGACACCAACATACAGTATGGCTCATTAAGGAAGGGAATGGCTCAGTTGCCTTTAGCCTACTGGCTATGGGTGAGATAGGACCTCTGTTGGTCTTTTCTGTACCAAACACACAGATTGCAAGCCCAGTGCCACTTTGAGATCTTTGGCAGCAATTAACTATGCAGCTCACACACGATTGAGCCTGTATGATAATGAGTATTCAGAGACGGGTAATGCCTGGGGGTCATCCACCAACCTAAGACAGAGCACCAGTGTGGCCTGGGCAGGCATCTCCATGACGGGTAAGATGACCTGCTGACGTCCCACGCAACCCAAGTCAGAAGCTCATTTTTTAATAAAAGGGGGACCTGTAGGGCCCTGGACCCCATTTTGGGTAACTGTTGCCTTGCTTGCATACCTTGACCTTGATATCCTCCATATGCTAATTCTCTGCCAGGTTCCACCCTCCTGAATGCTTAAGAGAAGTTCCTTGTCTGTGTATCCTGAATAATGGGCATTAACAGATTAGAAGCAAGATTGTAAAACGTCAGTAGCGAACTTCTGCCCTCCGGGGTCCTCCCATTGTGCTGTAAGCCTGTATTTAAGACCTCCTCCCCCCTTCAATAAATGACATTCGGCATTTAAAATTATATATATATATATATATATATATATATATATTTGAATGAATACTGCAAATGTAATCTATGAATACCACAAATGTGATTAATATCATGAGTGTAATTAATGAATATCATGAGTGTAATTTAAAAAAAAATAAATTAAAAGAAAAAAAAGAAAAAAAAAAGAATTTCAGACTGACTACTTCAATTTTGTCAGAATTGCTAAAGGAATAGCAACACAATTCCCCTGAATTATACATAGTTTGACTTTTGGTTTGAAGTAGCTGAAAGTTTTCCTGTGTCCCCCAGCCTGGCCCACCGTCAGGACAAATCTCTCTTAATCCCTTCCCCCTCAGCCACTTGGTCTGAAATAAACACACAAGGCTAATATTATTTTTTAAAATTTGGCTAAGGCAGGCTTCTTGTTATCTAGTTCTTATATCTTAAAATAACCCATTTCCATAAATGTATACTTTGCCACATGGCTTGCGGTTCACCAGTATCTTTACATCTTACTTCTCTTGGTGGTGGCTTGCAGCATCTCCTCTGTTGTCTGTCTCTTTCTTCCTCCTATCTGTTTGGATATTCTGCCTGCCTCTAAGCTGCCTTGCCACTATTTATCAACCAAACAGAGCTACATATTTTCACAGCATACAGAAAGACATCCCCCCCATCATTTTGAACTTAAGTGAACAGAGGACACATTCTTCTCGCAAATGTAATACTTTCCTAACTTAACATGGATATTAAAAAGCAGTCCTGTAACAGAAAATGGCCAGATCCTAAAATCTTTAATTTTCCCATGAACCACTTTTATCATTTAATAAGTGTCAATAAGTGGAAATACTACACACACACACACACACACACACACACACACACACACACACAAACACACACACACACACACAATCAGAGAGAGAGAGAGAGATACAGTGTCAAATAGACAGGCAGGCATACTCGCACAGAAACACAGATTCATACACACACACACACACACACACACACACACACACACACACATACCATAATATGAATGTCTGGTATACTCCAAATATCATTTTTACATTTTTTACATAAATAGTCTTATAAGATGATACCTTGTGAATATTACTATATGGTCTATTTTTGCTCATGTACTAATTTGCTCACCAAGTATTATCATGATGTGATACTAAAGTAATACACTTTCAGGAAATTGACACACGGGCTTTAGGATCTGTTTGAAAGGGAAAGGAATACCCAACAGACATGTCACACATGTCTTGACAAAAGGAATTCAGAGAAAAGAGAAAATGTCTGTACTTAAGATTCATTATCAGGTTTGAAGAGCAGAAATGATTGGTCACCGTATTATGATGGGATATGCAAAATGAATGACTACAGGAACACCTTTGCACACATGTGTCATATGATAGTGATTCAGAGAAGATTGCTAGAGTCAGGGTCACTATTAATGTTTGGCAATTAGGTGACATCAAGTAAAGTAGACAAATGACTGACATTGAGTTTTCAGATATTTCCATTTTACAGATGAAGGTGACAACACATTTCAACCTGTGTATGCAACATGAAAGTACATAGTCTTCACTGGTAAAAATACTGATAGAGCTGGCAAGGAAACCAACTTGACTTTTGTTGTTGGTAAGAATGGTAGTGGATTCTCTGAAATCCTAGCAAAATTATCACTCTCTAAGAAAGGATTAAGTCAGATTCACCCCCCAAATATAATATCATGGGATTTCCAAGCTTATGTCCACTAAGTAAATGACAATCCTATTGTTGTATGGACCAACTCTTACATCACATTGTAATTCATGTAGCAAGGTCATTGTTGACTTGGGACAATGGGGGAGGCTATTGGAAGAGTTTATCTTCATGTATCCTCACGGAAAAACCGGGGCTAATATAGTTTTCCCAAAGTTCAGACCATTTTGAGTGTCATTTGATCAAGTGTGTACGAAATTAAAACATGAACTCTTGAGTATAGACTCAGGAGAAATTTGAAGATTCCACTGAGAGGCATTCATGACTCTCTAGTGTTATGATTTTGAAAGTGGATAGGACTGAGATGAATGAATTCTCTAGAGAAGAGTCTTTATTTTTTTATGCGTCATGTAACACTGGAAAGTAATGTCATACCACCATTTAGACATCATTAAATGGAACATGGGGAAATTATTATTGATTGAATTGACCCACCCAGCATAGATGAATTTGGAGAAGTTGAGATTTTCTGTTGCATACCATGGTGGGACACTAAGGAAGCAATGCAAGTTCTACAGAATTCTACTGAACATGTTGCTGACATTGTTATTCATGAAATGTGGGAAAAAGTAAGCCTTTGAATGAAGAAGAACATAAAAAACTTGTGAAATTTGCTAAGAAACAGAACATCCCACCAGAAAACATTCGAGATGTTCTGGCCACAGGTAACCTCAATGAAATTATTTTTGGCTAATATATATATATATATATATATATATATGTATATATGTATATGTATATATAATGTATATTCATTAAAATACATTTCTTCAAATACTGAATCAATCAATCTATCTATCATCTATATATATATATATATCATCTATCTATCTATGTATCTTCTATCTACTAATTAAGATCCCTGATTCAAATCATATCTAGTCATATGCTATCTTTCAGTTGTTATTTCAAGAAATTATCATTGGGAAGCTGTTATCATATTCTTTTGATAACATTTCTGTCTCTCTTTACTCCATTCACTTTCTTTTACAGATACTTGTCCTAAGTAAAGACCTTCTGTAGGTGAGTAGAAACAGAAGCCATGCTTAATCATCTTGATATTTGAATGTATTTGTGCTTATTACAAAAAAAATTAGAAATAAGTATGTGACAAAGGAAAAAAAAACTCAAAAGTAGGCAAAATTGGGACAGAATATTATTTGCTTTTTAAAGCTGAAAATCTTACAGTGACAAAAATGAAGGATAGAATATTTTTAGTTATAAAACCATATGAAAGATTTTTGTCTCATTCAGAATTGCCAATATTTTTATATTGAGGAATATTAAATCAAGAAAATGTGCCTTGTCATTTGAAAAATCTTAATTTACTTATGATTGTGGAATATTATTTGCCACAGATATGGTACGAGCATGTAGAACTTTTCTACGTATTCTTTGAATCCTCTCAATCCCAACTTATATGTAAGGCCACAGAATGTCATTATTTCCTGTGGACAGTGCTCCTATGGAATCCAAAGTACTTTCCTAGAAAGTGTGGTTTCTAGGAAAGGAACAGTTTGTGTATAATCCCTTCCCTATACTCTATATTGTTATATTTAATTTTGTGTTCATGCACTCTTAAGGATGAAAGCTTTCCTCTCCTTTCAACTATGTTTTCATGTTTGCTCTCATGTTTACACGGAGGACAACTGGATGACAATTATGCATCATATCCTCTTGACCACGGAATCAGTATCACATATAAATCACCATTTCTTTCTGAATGAATTGTCCCCTCTCCTGTGAAATCAGGATACCACATATCAAATTCCTGACTTACCTCTCCTTTCCATTCTCATGATCTATGTGCTGTTCCTACTTTTCTGAATGATTGAATAAAGTGTTTCAAGAAGCAATAAAGACCGTGTGAAAATGATCTCATTCAAAAAGCACATAAATATCCACTAAGCTAATTAAAATAATCAGTCTTGTGTAACAAACATATCTGAATTACTAAAAACTATTGTAATACTTGGTAATGTCACAATAGTGGAGCCATGTACAAGAACACTGCAGAAGTGAATTTTATGTTGTGGTTCATATTTACTTTCAGCTGTAATTTGTGATTTGTGGTTGAATGGTCCTAACACACTAAAAGGTTTCACATAACAAACTCTTTGGTTCTGCCTCAGTGTTCCACATTATTTAAAAGAGAGGATGAAATCTGTTTTCAAAAGTACATCTGAGGAGATTATCTTTTGTTAAATGATTTCAGTAAGCAAGTGAATCTGGATATGCTTTACTAGGGTACACATGAGTCATTCACATTTGAAGAATAGAGTAAATTCATGAGAAGTATATTCCATAGATTCCAAAGCCCTACAAATATGTGTGTATATATTACAATTTTCTGTTTGTATTACAATGATTCCTTAGAATGTAGTTAGCTATCAAGATAGAAAAGGCAGATGAAATCTTTTTAAAGGGCTTGGAACAAGGAAAAAGTAAAGATTTTAGACAGTGTTGCTACATCCAGTCTCCTGAAGTGTAAGATACAACAGATGCAAATTATATTCAATATTTACCAGCAAAAGATATGAATAAGGAACAATGACCTGGTTCTTGTTGTAAAAAAATTAAAACACTCCTTTTATTTAACCTTTTGTTGTTTGACTTGTAAAACCATGTTTCTTTAGAAAAACTATTGACTGTTTCTTTGAAAATTTTGTATATTCAGTGTCCATTTGTGTCAATTTTACCATTATCCTCCAACTAATAACTACTATTTCTGTACCCTCAAAATCTTCCATTTTCCATCTTCATCAGGAATATTCATATTTACTTGAATGAGTGTGTGTGTTTGTGTGTGTGTTGAAAGAGAGGAGATTGACACAGAAATTTATAGCTCAACTGTGTCCAGTTAATGTTTCTAATATAGTATTCATGTTCAGTGCTGGCCCCTTCGGCTTCAATTACTTAAAAGTGGTCTCATTTTAGAGGTGAATGGAATATGACTACTTCTTTTACTATCAAAAGTTGCTGTCTAAGCTGCTAAGTCTTCAAATGGTATGGAAGTTCTAAAACACACCATTCACATAGTGACCTCATGGGTAAAGTATGCCCATTCATAGAGGTAACTTAGTGGTGATAAGTAGAACTTATGTCCTGAATTATACAAGGTAAATCATGCTTGATTTCATGAATGTATCCAACTACCAATGTTCTTTTCATCAATCAGTATAATTTCTAAATGTATTCTGAATGGTAATTTCTAAATCAAGAATACGAGAGAGATGATTTAAATACATCTTAATTGGTAGTACTTTTATGGTGGCCAGGCATCTGTTCAAATTGCAGTTTTTTTTTTAGATGAGTTCTTATTACAGCCTGAAGCCTCTCAAAGGTGTCAGTTTTGCAAGTTAACAATGCCCAGGGATACTCCTCTCTCTGCTTTGCCAGCAAAATGAACTTCAGAATTACAGAACTAAAAAGGATATTTTCAGAAAGTGAAACTCAAATGGCTGAGAAAAACATAAAAGTCTGAGCCATCAGGGAAAAAAAGCAAAACTACTTAGAGATTTTGTCTTACTGCACTCAGAATAACCAAGATCACTAAAAGAAATGATATTCCAAGCTCATGAGGATACAGAGAAAGGGCTGCATTTGCTCCTTATTGGTGAAAGTGAAAACTGGTTCAGTTGCTCTTAAAATCAATGGGGAGGCTCATAAAAAAGACACCAGTCTTGCCACAAGTCCTTCAAAGAATAATTACAACCAAACTCTCTTAGCATTTTATTTGAAACATAGAAAATGAAGAATCACACCCAAATATATTATATAGAGCCATTTAATTCAATACCCATCGTAGAAAACACACACACACACACACAAACACTGAGAGAGGGAGTGACAGAGATAGTGAGACACACACATACAGAGAGAGAGAGAGAGAGAGAGAGAGAGAGAGAGAGAGAGAAACAAACGTGCCTAAGAGCAGAGAAACTAGAAAAATGAATACATGCCCAGTTCAAGAAGATCTTCCACAATGATTAAAGTGTCTTTATTCCAGAGGTTCAGGCACGGTTCAGCATACAGAATTCTATAAATACAATAAATCATAAAATGTAACCAAGGCAACAAAGCATAGGATTAACTCAATAGATGAAGAAAAAGCCTTAGACAGCATATCTCATGTTTTATAACTAGTACTCCCAGAGAGAGTAGTAACAGAAGGAACATACCTCAAAATATTACAAGCTATCTCTGACAAACATATTTGCCAACACCATCCCATATGTAGAAATATTGCATGGAAACCTACTAAAATCTTGAAGAAGACAGGGTGCCCACTAAACCCACTCCTTTACAATGTTGTCTTGGAGGTATTATACTGAGCAATACAGGAAGTGAAGGAAATTAAAAGCACACATCTATGAAAAGATGAACTTACATTATCCCCAACTTCAGGTGACACACTATCATACCTAAGATATAGACAAATTGTACCAGAACATGTGTAGTAAAATCAACAATAGAAACAATATGACAAGGAAAGATTCAGTTTACTATAATCAACAGCCTTTCTGTATACCAAAAATAAGGCCACCTTAGGAAGATGTCATGGACAGAATCCCAATTTAAAATAGCATCTGTCTTTAAAATAAAATATCTTGGATTAAACGTAACCAAGAAGAAGAAAGTAAACTTCCAATCTCAGGAGAAAGGATTTAAGAAAAATCCTACACAATGAAAAGGTATTTAATAATCATAGAATGGTAGAATATATATTGGAGAAATGATCATCTAGCAAAAAACAATTCACAGATACAATGCAATGCCAAATTGAAAAAAGGAAAACAAAAAACATAACACTCTTCACACAAATAGGAAAGAATATACATCCTAATTTTCATGTGGTAACAGAAATGACTCTAGATTTTATAAGGAATCCTGAGATAAAAGATGAATACAGGAGGTATTATCATTGCTGTCTTTAAGATATCTTATAGAGGGGCTGGAGAGATGGCTCAGCGGTTAAGAGCACTGACTGTTCTTCCAGAGGACCCGGGTTCAATTCCCAGCACCCACATGGCAGCTCACAACTGTCTGTAACTCCAAGATCCGACACCATCACACAGTCATACATGCAGGCAAAAGCACCAATGCACATAAAATTAGAATAAATGAATTATAAAAAAAGATGTCTTATAGAACTAGATAGTTTTAAAAAAAACTAGCTAATTCCCCAGGACCAGTGATGTGATGTACAGTATAAATAAGTGCTGCTTTACTAAACCAGCATAGCCCTTAACAGCAGCAATGACAACAACAATGATACACACAAAACAACCACAATTTTGTGCTTATACCCATGGAAAACCGTATTCTTCACTTCTCTTAAAGCAAACTGGTTTTCAACACACTGAACGATTACAGAAAACCACAACCAATCAGAAGGCAGAGATGTGGAGCCTAGTCCCAACTGATATATTTAAAAACATCCCCATATCTGAGGTGTAGGGAACACTGTGTAAGAGGGGCCAGAAAGATAGAAGGAGCCAGAGGGTCAGGGAGGTTGGTATGAGATTCTTCATCTTAGTAATATCAGAAGCTATACCCACAAGGTGTCATCTATATGACTGACTCAATAAGAGCAGAAGAAAGATGACAACAACAATACACATGCCAGAGTAGACTGGGGAAACATCATGAGGCCTCAGTCCTACAGATAAAATTCACAAGCAACTGATGAAAGCCATGATTGGGAGGTATAATCTTTCTATTGAGGAGCATAGTAATTGGTTATTCAATACCAAATGGTAGGCTTGTAAACACATAAATAACATTATACAGACTGAACAGGTTGTATTTTCCTATGTGGTAAAATCATAGGAATAAACATACACATCTATTTATGTGAGAACAATTCCAGAAAAAAGAAGCTATGAATTTGGAAGTGAGCACAAAGGGCATATGGGATTGTTTAGGTGGGGAAAAAAAGGAAGGAAAGTGAAATAAGTCTATGATAATCTCAAAACATTGTCAAAAAGAAACTTGCACTCTGATACGGGCACAAAAATAGTCTTAAAGAGCAATATAATCAAGTAGAAGAGCCAAATACAAGGACTCATTACCATGTCCATGTGGACCTTAGCAAAAGGCAAAACATCTACACTGGAGAAAAGACAGCATCTTCAAGAAATCCCACTGAGAAAATAGGGCATCCACTTGCAGTACAATGAAAATGGACTCACGTTATTACTTTTCACAAATATTAGATAGAATTGGATCAAGGACCTCAATCTGAGTACTGAAGTACTGGAAACCCTAGAAGACAACATAGGCATTATCTTAAAAGGAACAGGTGTAAGACAGTATTTTCCAGGCAGGATTTCATTTTGTAAGGAGCAGAGGCCAAAAACTGACAACTGTGACCTCATGAAACTAATATTCTTCCATACTGCCATGGAAATAATGAGTGGTGTAAATAGATGTCAATAGATTGGGAGAGATTAATGGCCATAGCTATATCTATCACATTCTTTCTTCTGTCAGTATTGATCCTGACCATCATGTCAAGAAAGATTGTCACAGAGTGCTTGAGAAAACAGTAGTTAGTAAACAGTTGTATGATGATATTTTATTTGTACTGAAATATGATTTAATTTGTATGTTAATAAATAAAGTTGCCTGGGGGTCAGAGTTAATAGCAAGTCATACAAAGCAGAAGCCAGGCAGTGGTGACGCATACCTTTAATCCTGATCACATGACAGGCTGATCTCTGTGTGTTCAATGATACAGCCAGCATGGAGACACACACCTTTAATCTCAATACCAAACATAGAGACCTAGAGGTCTGTATAGACAGGCCGTGACGAGGAGGTCATGTGGTTGGGTTTACAACCAATAAGGAGGCAGAACAGAAAGTGAATAAAAAGACAGACACACAGGAAGTATGTCTCTTTCTGAGGGGAAGGATGGCAGCGGCAGGAAGGGTAAGAAGGCGGTTTTAAATCTCAGCTCTTAGCTACTGATCTGACCTCTTGGGCTTTTAACTCTGCATTTGACTCTGTGTTTCTTATTTAATAAGACTGTTACATCTACATTTGGTGCCCAACGTGGCAAGAATTCATTAAAATAAACTCAGCTGGGCTTGGCTCGATGGGCTGGCCCAGTTCCCGGCCTCGGTGGGCCTGGCTCCCTGCTTGAGCCCAGCTCAGCCTAGGCCCCAGGCCCAACTGACCATAGCTACAAGTAGTTACCTGCAGCTGGTGCTATGAACAACTCAGGCCTGCCAGAACTACCAGTAGGCTGCACTTGACTGTATTTGCAACTGCTACATGCAACTGCAGATAGAGCTGCTTTTGGCCGTAATGCCAATGCACATGGTCGGAGCTTAAAGAAGCCGGAGACCAGGCTAGACTCAGCTCAAGCAGGAACATGTGGCTGGATTTTAGCTTTTAGCCAGAATGTGTGGCTACTTTCTTTCTTTCTTTCTTTCTTTCTTTCTTTCTTTCTTTCTCTCTCTCTCTCTCTCTCTCTCTCTCTCTCTCTCTCTCTCTCTCTGGATTCCCACCTAAGAAGCTAGGTAGCTGTTTTGAAATACCCTTGGATTTCTACTGTTCTACGCAGACTTGACAAGTCAATTAAGATATCAGATATTTTAAAGAAAAAAAAAAACTATTGAAAAGAGAAAAAAAATTTTCGCATTAAAAAAATGGGTATTATGTGTACATTGTAAGAAAATTGGGCTTTGTTTGATAAAATTTTAGGTAGTCTGAAAATAGAACAACTATATGAGAAGATTAATGTTGATGGAATTATGCACAGTATTACTTTCCTTATCCTTATTTTACTATTTAAAAGACAGTCAATTTAAGTGCCAGCATAAAAGCTTTAGTATAACCTGTTAAACCTGTTAAAATGAATTGTAGAGAAATTCAGATACAGACAGAAGAAATTAACAGTGAAATTGTTTCAGAATGGGATTATAAGGTTACAGAAAGAAAGCCTGTTTTCCCACAATCACACTTAACTTATCTGGTAACTATACAGCAGCTACCTGGCCAAGTGAATACACAAAATATTTGGACTCCAATTGAAATGTTAGATTTACATAGGTTTAAGGAGGCAATAGTATCTTATGTCATGCAGTCCCCATTTGTAAAGCAAATGTTAAACTCCTGGTCAACTTACAATAAGATTATACCACAGGACTGGCAACAGCTGGTAAATGCTGTTCTGGAACCCAGGACACAGCTGCAGTGGCAAATGCAGTTCAAAGAGGAAGCTAATAACATAGAAAATCAATAGAGGACTAAAGGTATACAAATCTCCCAGGATCAGCTTGTTGGAGAAGGCCAATATGCTGCAATAAAAATACAATGTTTATATGATATCCAAACCCTAATTCTGTGTCTAGTGGCAACCTTGAATGCATGGGACAGAGTTGAGGAACCAGGAAAGAAAACTGAGTTATTTACAAAGGTTATACAGGGCCCAAAAGAATCCTTCACAGACTTCTTACAAAGACTGACTTCAGCAGTAAAGAGAATGGTCCTGAATTCAGAAGCTGGCAAGATAATAATCGAATCTTTGGCTTTTGAGAATGTGAATGCAGCATGCAAGAGAATAATCAGGCCATTAAAGGCAAGATCTGCACCCTTGGAAGATTGGATTAGAGACACGTTTAATGTTGAGGCTCATGACCATGATGATATGTGGATAGGAGAAACAATTTCAAGTGGTTTGAGGAATGTCAGATGTTTTGGATGTGGAAAGCAAGGACATTTGAAAAGGGACTGTACACAGGGCATCCCTAGAAACAATGTTTCTTCAAGGAACAATGGCAACAGAATGTCCCTTCCTTCTGGAGTATGCAGAAGGTGTGGTAAGGGAAAACACTGGACCAACGAATGTAGATCAACAAGGGACAGCCAAGGTAATACTTTGCCTCTGTCTTTGGGAAACTCCCAGAGGGGCCTCAGGCAGTCATAGAGGAAACCCCTACTCAGAGCAATTAAATAAACAAATGCCTATTGGAATAAGCCAGGCTGCTCCGGGTGATGAAACAGCTGAGACAGAGAGAACAGAAAATTCAGGAGAAAACATAAAGAAAAAATTTTGGCAAATTTCTATAAATGAACAAAGACCAAAATTAACAATAAGAATAAATGGTGTTTTGGAGTCTGGTCTTGTAGACACAGGTGCTGACATGACCATAATTGTACCAGAATTTTGTCATCCAACTTGGCCTCTTCAGGAGGTAAACGTTCATCTGTTAGGAATTGGAACATTATCTCAAGTGATAGAGTGCAAGATGGCTCAAATGTATAGGTCCAGAAGGACAGAGAGGAAAATTAAAACAAGTATGTGGCTAACATAGCCATGAACCTGTGGGGTTGAGACCTGTTGCAACAATGGAGTACTCAGATTAACATCCTTCCAACCTCAGAAACAAATCATAAACTAGCACATGTTTCTGAGAGAAATATTAGAAGATATTATTCTAATGAGTGGTCACCAGCCATCCAGATTGTACAAGAACAGGGCACAACAACTGATGATCTTCCAAAGACACTAACAGCTCTACCTTTAAAATGGTTAACAGACAAGCCTGTATGGGTTCAGCAATGGCCTTTAACAACAGAGAAACTCCAGGCTTTAGAAGAGCTGGTAGAAGAGCAGTTAACTGCTCACCATATTGAAGAATCAACCAGCCCTTGGAATTCTCCTGTATTTGTTATTAAAAAGAAATCTGGTAAATGGAGAATGTTAACAGATGTTAGAGCAATTAACAAAGTAATTCAGCCAATGGGCTCTCTAAAATCTGGAATTCCTTTGACTACTCTGTTACCAAAGGGATGGACTCTCATATTTATTGATTTAAAAGACTGGCAGACTCAGTCTCAGGGAACAGTTGCAGTGTGAGAGGGTGGGTGGGATTTGGGGGAGATGGGGCTTGGGTTACAGGGTCTGATGGGGGATGGTGGTAGTCTGTCCAGTGTGCAGGAGGTCTACCTGCCAACTAGCCTGAAATTGGAACCACAATGGGTGGTGGTGTATAGGCACAGGGTTGTGCCCCTGGGTCCAAATCTAGAGGCTGTGGTGTTTGGGTATGAGGATAAAGATTCACCTCTTAGTCCAGTTGGGTGCTGGCAGGCTCTGTCTCAGGGAACAGTTGCAGTCTTGGAGGGTGGGTGGGATATGGGGGAGGTGTGGTTTGTGTTAGAGGGTCTGATAGCTAAAAGAATCCTGTATAATAAAGCAGCCTCTGGAGGCATCATGATCCCTGACCTCAAGATCTACTATACAGTTATAGTAATAAAAACAGCTTGGTATTGGCATAAAATCTGACATGTGGACCAATGGAACCGAACTGAAGACCCTGACATTAATCCGCAGACCGATGAACATATGATTGTTGACAAAGAAGCCAAAACTGTACCATGGAAAAAAGAAAGCATCTTCAACAAATGGTGCTGGCATAACCAGATGTCAACATGCAGAAGATTGCAAATAGATCCATATCTGTAACCATGCACAAAACACAAGGCCAAGTATATCAAAGAACTCAACATAAATCCAGTTGCACTGAAGTTGATAGAAGAGAAAATAGGAAGTAGTCTGGAACAAATTGGCACAGGAGACCACTTCCTGAATATAACACCAGTAGCACAGGCACAGAGAGTGACAATAAATGTGACAACCTGAAACTGAGAAGCTTTTGAAGAGCAAAGGACAGAGTCAATAAGACAAAAAGACAGCCTAGAGAATGGGAAAAGATCTTCACCAACACCACATCTGACAGAGGGCTGATCTCCAAAATATATAAAGAACTCAAAAAGCTAGAGTTCAAAATACTAAACAATCCAATTTAAAAATGGGCTACAGAGCTTAACAGAGAATTCTCAACAGAAGAATCTCAAATGGCTGAAAGGCATTTAAGGAATTGCTCAACATCCTTAGTCATCAGGGAAATGCAAATCAAAACAACTCTGAGATACCATCTTACACCTGTCAGAATGGCTAAGATTGAAAACACTGAAGACAGCTTATGTTGGAGAGGATGTGGAGCAAGGGGAACACTCCTACACTGTTGGTGGGATTGCAAACTTGTACAACCACTCTGGAAATCAATATGGTGGTTTCTCACAAAATTGGGAATAAGTTCTCCTCAACTCCCAGTTATACCACTCTTGGGCATATACCCAAGGAATGCCACAATCTTACCACAAGGACACATGCTCAACTATGTTCATATCAGCATTATTCATAATAGAAAGAACCTGGAAACAACCTAGATGCCCCACAACTGAAGAATGGATTAAAAAAAATATGGTACATATACACAATGGAGTACTACTCAGCAGTAAAAAACAATGATATCATGAAATTTGCAGGCAAATGGATGGAACTAGAAAATATCATCTTGAGTGAGGTAACCCAGACTGAGAAGGACAAACATAGTATGTACTCACTCATAAGTGGATACTAAATGTGAAGGAATGGATGGCCAGACTGCAACCCACAACTCCAGAGAGACTAGCTAACAGGAAAAGACCCTAGGAGGGACACATGGGATGACCCTGTGAAGAAGTAGATGAGATCTACATGAGTGGACTGGGTGTGTTGGGGTGGCAGAGGGCGAGGAGTGAGGGATGAGAACATAGGGAAATGGGAGGGTCAGGCTGGAACAGGGACAGAGTGGGAGGGCAGCAAGGAAGATACCATGATAGATGAGGCAATCATGGGAATAGGAGGAGGCTGGGTGCTGGAGAGGCTCTCAGGAATCCACAAGGTTGACCCCACCTTGGTCTGATAGCAGTGGTCCAGAGGGTGCCTAGACAGGTATACTCTGGTGACCACCCTAGCAAATAACCTAGCTGTCTCCACAGAGCCTTTGTCCAATGACTGATGGAGGCAGATACAGAGATCCACGGCCAGGCACCTGGCTGAACTCCGGGAATCCAATTGATGAGAGAGAGGAGAGATACTGCAGGTGAGGGACTTCAAGATCATGATGGGAGGACATACAGAGATGACAGGCCACACTAGTGGAAGCCCATGAACTGTGGACTGGTGGCTGTGGAGCCCCCATGGGACTGGACTAGGCCCTCTGGATATGGAAGATGGTTGTTTGGCTTGAACTGTTTAGGGGGCACCAAGGCAGGAGGATCGTGATTTGTCCCTGGTCTATGGGCAGGCTTCTGGAACACGATTCCTGTGGTGTGACACCTTGCACAGTCTTGGTGCAGTGGGAAGGGGCTTGGACTTGCCTAGGCTCAGTATGCTGGTCTCTCCTGACTCCCCATGGGAGACCTTGATTTAGGGGATCTGGGGATGCAGGGTGACATGGGAAAGAGGGCTGGGGGTGGAAGGAGGGAGGAAGGGGGATCTGTGGATAGTATGTGGAGTGAGTAGAAAATTTCTTAATAAAGAAAAATGAAAGAAAAAATAAAAAAAATAAAAGACTGTTTCTTTTCAATACTCTTACAGGAAAAATTCAGAGAAAGATTTGCCTTCACGGTGCCTACTTACAATAATTCTCAGCCAGTTAAGAGATATCAATGGAGGGTCCTCCCTCAGGGAATGTTGAATAGCCCAACCCTGTGCCAATATTTTATACAACAGCCATTGGAAGTGATACATAAAAAATTTCCTAATCTATAATTTAATCTTATATGGATGATATTTTACTAGCTGACTCAAATGCAGATACTTTAGAAAGAATGTTTGAAGAAGTAAAGAAAATTTTGCCTTGCTGGGGATTACAAATTGCTCCTGAAAAGATACAAAGAGGAGATTCTCTTAATTATTTAGGATATAAAGTAGAGCTACAAAAAATTAGACCCCAAAAGTTACAAATTAGGAGAGATCAACTATAGACTCTTAATGACTTTCATAGATTATTTGGAGACATGTTCATCTATGAACTATTGTTGGGGTAAAAAATGATGAACTGAATAATTTGTTCAAAACCTTAGAAGGTGAGAAGTACTTGAATAATCCAAGAGAATTATCACCTGAAGCTGAGAAAGAAGTGGCCTTGGTAGAAACGAAAGTACATGAAAGACACGTGGATTGTATTGATCCAAAGTTGGATTGCATTTTGGTTATTTTACCTTCTAGGCATTCTCCTACAGGAATATTAATGCAGAGGGAAAATATTATATTGGAATGAATATTTTTACTAAATAAACTGAGTAAAAAATTAAAAACTTATGTGGAAAAAAATCTCTGACTTGATTTTGAAAGGAAAATTGAGACTTCATCAATTAGCAGGAATAGACCCAGCAGAATTTGTCATACCTTTAACTAACAAGGATATTGAAAAATTATGGACAGAAAGGGAACCTGGGCAAAGAGCTTGCAGTAATTTTTTGGGAGAAATTAACAGCAAATATCCCAAAAGCGATAGAATTGATCATATAAAGAGAGCTGATTGGATTTTGCCTCGAATTGTACAGGAAAACCCATATCTGGAGTTCGTACATTATATACAGATGCAAAAAACAAGGAAAGGCAGGTTACAAATCAGAAAATTTAAGTAAAGTGGTTCAAAGTCCTTATAATTCAGTTCAAAAATCGGAATGCTATCAGTATGCTATTCTGTTGGTATTAATGGATTTTTCAGAACTTCTCAATATAGTTACTGACTCTCAGTATGCTGAAAGAGTGGTATTACATATTGAGAATGCAGAATTTATTCCTGATGAGTCAGAATTAACTTCACCATTTATTCAGTTACAAGATATAATCAGGAAAAGGAGTCATTCTTTATATATAACTCACATCTGATCTCATACAGGTCTGCCAGGCCCTCTAGAAAAAGGTAATGATGAGATTGATAAATTATTGATAGGAAATGTGCTGGAGGCCTCAGAATTTCATAAAAAAACATCATGTCAATTGTAGTGGGTAGCCATTACAGCTTTTATCTGGAAGTTCCAACCCCCACTGAGGCTTTGGTAATTGTCACACCTGCAAGGCGGGACCAAGAGAGGGCCCTGAAGACTCAAGATCCGGATGCGCTGGCTTTCTTGGTTCCTGGACCCTGGATGCTTGAGGTTGACTGAGCAGAGTTCTCCAGAGAACACCACCGGACTGCACTATGCTTTTCCCAGACTCTGTAAACTATCTATTCACTTGTAAGTTACCCCACAAAATAAACCTCCCTTTTAACTACGTGGAGTGGCCTAAATAATTTCACCAATATCTGGTTATAGGGTTGGAGATGGAAGAAAATATTATACTCAGTATTCTCCTTAAGAAAAGAAAAAGTCAGCCGGGTGGTGGTGGCGCACACCTTTAATCCCAGCACTTGGGAGGCAGAGGCAGGTGGATCTCTGTGAGTTCGAGGCCAGGCTGGTCTACAGAGTGAGTACCAGGAAAGGCGCAAAACTACACAGAGAAACACTGTCTCGAAAAACCAAAAAAAAAACAAAAAAGGAAGAAAAGAAAATAAAAATTGTCTCAAAAAAGGGAAAAGAAGAAATGGAATGGATAGGTATAAGATATTATGGTAGATTATTGTATATACTAATAAACAAATTTAGTAAAATAGCAATCTTAGAAAATTTGCACTATAATTTGCACTGTTAAGGATTCTTATATGTTGATACAAATGTAAACTATTTTTATATTCCTGTTTAAGATAATTTGTATATTGATACAAATACAGAACTATATTTGTTATAATGTACATATATTTCTACTCTTATTTGAAATATTTGTATATTGATACAAATGTAAATTTACATCTGTCATACTGTATGTATGTTCTACTTCTGTTTAGGATATTCTGTATATTGATATATATTTAAGATTATTGTGACATTGCATATTGCACTATACATTCCTACCTCTGTTATAAATATCTTGTGTGTTGTCACAATTTTGAAGTCATCTTCCTTTACCGTACATTTGCTTCTAGACTGTTTACCTTGTTTACATGAAGTCTTAGTCCTTAAGTTATTTCGGTAGATAAGACTTATAGATTTATAGTCACCTATGCTTTTCATCTCTATAGTTACCTTAGTTAGGTTATCTGGATTTACAGATACATAGGTCGGATGGACAGGTAATCTTCAAACACTTCATAGACCTAGAGAATATGGCATTTAAATAACTTAGAGTTCTGTTGATGTGAGACACAATTGCTCCTGGCAGCACCAATTTGATCCCGAGAGAACATTGGGCTTGTAAGACATTTCCATTTGGAAGTTTGTGTTCTTGGCACAAAATGGCCTATTGGGCAAAGAACTGCCCTTGCCTCAACTGCTGACAATACGAGTGCTGTCCTTCTGGACAAGCGGGACACAAGGAAAAGTGACTTCTGAACACTGCCATGACAGGGTAAGATGGTCTTTCAGAATTCCTGCTTCTGAAAATGGTCTGTCAGATACTCTAGGCCTGTAACCAATTTGAATGCACCAACAATGCTGAGAAACATTAGGTGACTGTCCAGGCTTCCAGCTGTCTCTGTCTACTCTTGCAAGATTCCTGAAAGTTACTTGCATCCATCTACCATTTCTCAGGTACCATTATATTCCTTCTCAGGTCTTTGATGGGATTGAAGACTAGCAGTTATAGTTACAACTTAGTATATATATATATATATATATATATATATATATATATATATATATATATAATATCTTAGATAGAACATATTAAGTATTAGATTCAGGTTCTTTAGGATAGGACACCTTTTGGAATGATCTTTGTAACATGCCATTTACCTACGCTCTAGACTTCTCTGGATTTTAGTATGTGTTTCTTGCTTGATATTGTTTGTATTGATTGTAGTTCCATCTTATCTAGGTCATTATCCCTCATTACTCCTGGACAATATTTGATAATCATTCCTGTGTATATAATCTTGTATCAAGTTAGAACCTTCTTATTTAGACAAAAGGGGGAGATGTAGTAGGTAGTCATTCCAGCTTTGGTCTGGAAGTTCCAACCCCTATTGAGGCTTCAGTAACTATCACACCTACAAGGCGGGGTTAAGAGAGGGCCCTGAAGACCCGAGATCCAGATGCGCCATGCTCTCTTGGTTCCTGGACCCTGGAAGCTGGAGGTAGACCAAGCAGATTTCTCCAGAGAACAACACCAGACTGGGCTACGCCTTTCCGAGACTATGTAAACTATGAATTCACTTGTAAGTTACCCAAAAGATAAACCTCCCTTTTAACTATGTGGAGTGGCCTACAGAATTTCACCAATAGTCAATAGTAAAGGTTTAAAAAAGGATTTTTCCATAACCTGGCAACAAGCCAAGGAAATTGTAAGGAAATGTCCTACTTGTTCCTTTTAAATTCAGATGCCATTACCAGCAGGATATAGCCCAAAGGGTACTCAGAGGAATGAAATCTGGCAGATGGATGTGTTTCACTTTGCAGAATTTGGAAAATTGAAATATGTACACTATACCATATTGGTACTTATTCAGGATTTCAATGGGCAACTGCTTTGAGTTCTGAAAGAGCTGATTCTATAATCATTCATTTGCTAGAAGTTATGGCCATCGTGGGTATAACTGCACAAATTAAAACTGACAATGCTCCAGCATATGTCTCTGGTAAAATGAAACAGATTTTTGCTTATTACAACATAAAGCAATATTACAGGTATACCACACAATCCTACAGGCCAAGCAGTTAAAGAAAGATCAAACAGAACTCTAAAGGATATGATAAATAAACAGAAAGGGGTAACAAAAAAAAAACCAAAAATAGACTGCATAATGCTCTATTAACTTTGAATTTTCTCAATGCTAATGAGAAGGAACAACAGCTGCAGAGAGACATTGGCTAATGAAAAAAAAACTACAGAATTAAATCATCCTATATACTTTAAGGATGTGCTGACCTCAGATGGAAACCACGATATGTGTTATGTTGGGGACGAGGTTTTGCTTTTGTTTCTACAGAAGAAGATAAGCTGTGGATACCATCAGAATTGATAAAGGTTCCATTTGAACAAGAGAGACCTCTTAATTAGAAGAGGTGATAGTTCATCAACCAGCATGACCATCCACTTTAAACTAACTTAGACCATTAACACATGCATTTTCATTTAATCAGATATAACTTGCCAAAAGGAAATCTCCCCAAAATTAGTATTGGGAAGGGTTTTTGTTTTTGTCTTTTAGGAGAATGAAGGCTAAGGAATCTGAAGAACACTGGACAAATGAGACATCTGAAGAAAAAGGACAAATCATCTAGAAAAAAAATGCCCCAAGAAAAAGAGTAAAATGGCCTATTTGTATATCATCTATAAAATTTCATAAGTCTTCCTAAAAGTTTGTTCCTGCTATTCTCTAAAGAAATTTAACACAACAGAGCCTGCCACACCCAACTGGACTAATAGGTGAGTCTTTATCCTCATACCCAAACACGACAACCCCTAGGCTTTGGGCCCAGGGGCACAACCTTGTGCGCCTACACCACCACCCATTGCACTTCCCCTTTCAGGCAAGTTGGCAGGCAGACCTCCTGCAGACATGTCAGACTACCACCATCTACCACATGCTGAGACTACAGCTACTCCCTGAGGCAGAGCCCACTAGTGCCAGTTGGACTAAGAGCTGCTCCCTAAGGCAAAAAGTCCATCAGCATCGACTAGACCAGAGTATCAATCAGAACAAGAGAGACTCCCTCAGACACAGACACCACTTGCACCAAGCGGAGAAAGAGATGGGTAGCCGCCAGTGCAAAAATACAGTCAACAACATAAAAACCAATATGGCTCCATCAGAACCTACATCAGCAAGACCTGAACATCCCAACACAGAAGAAACAGAAGATATCTACCATAAAAATGACTTTAAGAAGATATTAGAGATCTTAAAAGAGGAAATGAAAAATTCCCTTAAAGAAATCGAGGAAAAGTCAAACAAAAAAATGGGAAGAAATCAGTAAATCCCTTGAAAGCCAAGAGAAAGCAATTAAGCAAGTGAGGGAAACAGTTCAAGATTTCAAATATGAAATGGAGTCAATAAAGAAGACACAAACTGAGGTAATGCTGGAAGTGGAAAATCTGAGTAAACAAACAGGAACTACAGATGCAAATATAACCAACAGAATGCAAGAGATGGAAGAGCAGATCTCTGGCGTTGAAGATACGGTAGAGGAAAGAGATTCATCAGTCAAAGAAAACACTAAAGCCAACAAAGTCATGAAGCAAAATGTCCAGGAAATTTGGGACACCATGAAAAGACCAAATTGAAGAATAATAGAGATAGAAGAAAAGAATACCAACTCAAAGGCACAGAAAATATATTCAACAAAATCACAGAAGAAAACTTTCCCAACCTAAAGAAGGAAATGCCTATAAAAATACAAGAAGGTTACAGAACACCAAATAGACTGAATCCAAAAAGAAGTCCCCTCACCACATAATAATCAAACCACTAAACACATAGAATAAAGAAAAAATATTAAGAGCTGCATAGGAAAAAGGCCAAGTAACATGTAAAGGCAGATCCATAAGAATAATGTCTGACTTCTCAATGGAGACTCTAAAAGCCAGAAGGTCCTGGACAGATGTTATGCAGACCCTAAGAGACCATGGATGCCAACCCAGACTATTATACCCAGCAAAATTCTCAATCAACATAGTTGGAGTAAACAAAATATTCCATGATAAAACCAGATTTAAACAATATCTCTCCACAAATCCAGCCCTACAGAAAACACTTGAAGGAAAAATGCAACCTAAGGAAGTTAGATATACCCATGAAAACACAGGCAGTAGATAGTCCCACACCAACAAATACCAAAGAAGGGAAACATACAACACTACCACCAAAAAATAACAGGAATTAACAATAACTGGTCATTAATATCTATCAATATCAGTGGTCTCAATTCACCTATAAAAAGACACAGGCTAACAGAATGGATAAGAAAACAAGATCTATCCATTTGCTGCATACAAGAAACACACCTCAACTTCAAAGACAGACACCACCTCAGAAGAAAAGGGTGGGAAAAGACTTTCCAATCAAATGGATTTAAGAAGCAAGCTGGTGTAGCTATCCTAATATCTAATAAAATAGGCTTCTAACTAAAATCAATTGAAAGAGATCGGGAAGGACACTACATATTTATCACAGGGAAAATTTGACAAGATGAAGTCTCAATTCTGAATATTTCTGCCCCAAATAAAAGGGCACTGACATTTGTAAAAGAAACATTACTAAAGCTTAAATCGCACATCAAACCCCACACACTAGTAGTGGGAGACTCAACACCCCACTCTCACCAATGGACAGGTCTGCCAGACAGAAACTTAACAGAGAAATAAGGGACCTTACAGACATTATGACTCAAATAGACTTACTAGATATCTACAGAATATTCTACCCTAACACAAAAGAATATACCTTCTTCTCAGCACCCCATGGAACCTTCTCCAAAATCGACCACATGCTTGGTCACAAAGCAAATCTCAACAGATACAAAAAAAATTGAAATAACTTCCTGTGTCTTATCAGACCACCAGGGCTTAAAGTTAGATTTCAACAACAACAAAAATTACAGAAAGCCTACAACCTCATGGAAACTGAATAAATGCCCAATTGAATCACCAATACGTCAAGGAAGAAATAAAGAAAGAAATTAAAAATTTCCTAGAATTCAATGAAAACAAATGTACAACATACCCAATCTTATGGGCCACCATGAAAGCAGTGCTAAGAGGAAAATTCATAGCTCTAAATACCCACATAAAGAAGTTGGAGAAATCTCACACTAGTGACTTAACAGCACAACTGAAAGCTCTAGAACAGGAAGAAGCAAACTCACCCAGGAGAAACAGATGCCAGGAAATAATAAAATTGAGCGCTGAAATCAATAAAATAGAAACAAAGAGAACAATACACAGAATCAATGAAACAAAGAGTTGGCTCTTTGAAAAAAGTCAAGAAGACAGATAAGCCCTTATCCAAGTTAACCAAAAAGCAGAGAGAGAGCATCCAAATTAACAAAATCAGAAATGAAAAGGGGGACACAACAACAGACATGAGGAAATCCAGAGAATCATCAGGTCATACTTCAAAAAACTGTACTCCACAAAATTGGAAAATCTGAAAGAAATGAACAATTTTCTGGAAAGGTACCCCATACCAAAGTTAAATCAAGACCAGATACACTATTTAAATAGACTAATAACCCCCTTTAAGAGAGGTGAAGAATACACTTTTGCATGGGTATATGCACAAAATTGTGATGTTTTTGTGTGTATCATTTTTGTTGTCGTTGCTGCTGTTAGGGGCTATGCTGGTTTAGTAAAGTGGCAGGTATTTATACTGTACATCACATCATTGGTCCTGGGTAGTTAGCTAGGTTTTTTTTTTATCATTCTAGATATGTAAGATATCTTAAAGACAGCAATGATAATACCTCCTGTTTTCATCTATTATCTCAGGATTCGTCATAAAATCTAGAGTCATTTCTGGTTCCATATGAAAATTAGGATGTATACTCTTTCCTATTTGTGTGAAGAATGTTATGGTTTTTTTGTTTTCCTTTTTTTAATTTGGCATTGCATTGTATCTGTGAATTGTTTTTTGCTGAATGATCATTTCTCCAATGCAAATTCTACCATTCTATGATTATTAAATGCCTTTTCATTTAGTAGGATTTTTCTCCAACCCTTTCTCCTGAGAATGGAAGTTTACTTTCTTCTTCTTCTTGGTTATGTATAACCCAAGATATTTTCTTTTAAAGAAAGATGCTATTTTAAAAGGGATTCTGTCCATGATATCTTCCTAAGGTGGGTTTATTGTTGGTATACAGAAAAGCTGTTGATTATTGTAAACTGATTCTTTCCATGTCATAGTGTTAAACTGTTGATTCTACTACATGTGTTCTGGTACAAATTGGCTATGTCTTAGGTGTAATAACATGTCATCTGAAATTGGGGATAATGTAAGTTCACCTTTTCATAGATGTGTGCTTTTAATTTCCTTCACTTCCTGTATTGCTCAGTGTAATACCTCCAACACAATATTGTAATGGAGTGGGGATAGTGGGCACCCTGTCTTCTTCAAGATTTTAGTAGGTTTCCTTGAAGTATTTATACATATAGGATGGTTTTGGCAAGTATATTTTTCAGAGATAGATTTTAATATTTTGAAGTATGTTCCCTACATTACTACTCTCTCTGGGAGTTTGATTTATAAAGCATGAAATATGCTGTCTAAGGCTTTTTCTTGATCTATTGGGTTAATCCTGTACTTTGTTGCCTTGATTACATTTTATGATTTATTATATTTATAGAATTCTGTATGTTGAACCAAGCCTGAACCTCTGGAATAAAGATACTTTAATCATTGTGGATGATCCCCTTGATATGGACATGTAATCATTTTTTTTTAGTATTTTATTAAGAATTTTGGCCACTATGATCACCAGATGTTTTTCTCTATGCACATGGGCATCTCTCTCTCTCTCTCTCTCTCTCTCTCTCTCTCTCTCTCTCTCTCT
>CABHPP010123131.1:0-34280 GCA_902168425.1 Peromyscus attwateri
AAAAAAAAAAAAAAAAAAAGGTTCTTGAAGATTCCTACATGACTTAAAAAAAAAATAAATGAGAAAATGATCCAATTTGGGACCCCCCAAAGGAGACTTCCCTGGATACCTGCCATCCCTAATACCTATTATCTGACTATTATTGATATTAAGGTTTGTTTTTTCTCCATTCTATTACACCCAGATGATATGGTGAAGTTTGCATTCTCCCTGCCCTCAACCAATTTCTGGGGCCCAGACTTAAGCTTCAAGTGGACCACTTAGCCCCAGGGGATGGCTAACAGCCCCCCTATGTGTCAGTACTTTATGTCACATATTTTTTTCCTCCCTAATGGGATGTCCCAACATTTTATTTTGTATTTACATGGATATTATTATTATTGGAAGCCCCACTTTGACAGGCCTTCAGGACCTCACCACTAATTGCCTTACCATTTTGAAAGATCATAATTTTAGGGTGGTTCCAGATAAAGTACAGTCCATTCCCCCCTTTAAATTCTGGGCTCTCTCATGTCCCTTGATACAGTTTCCCCAGCTAAACCCCAGTTACTTCTTCAAGAAACCTGTACCTTAACTCAGCTTCAAAAGATGCTGGGAGAGATAAATTGGCTGAGGCCATGGATCTCTGTGCCCACAGAGTAGTTAACCCCTTTAAATAAACTCCTTAAGGGCCCTGATCTTTCATCCCAGATTACCTTATCTTCCACCATTTACAAATCCTACAACAGGTTCAACAAGCCATTGATACAGCGGCCCTAAGGAGATTCGACCCTGACCTGCCTGTCTCCCTGTGTATTTTTCCTGGGGAAACCTTATTTATGCACTGAGCTGTTAGCACAAGAGGGGGAGCCCATTCATTGGGTTCACCTCTCAGTGGGTGGAGCCCCCCGGCTTTACTGCCTGACCAACCAAGTAGCTGATTGCATTATTAAGGGCAGGGATATTTCTGTCAGAATATTTCGCACAGAACCTCATTTCATTATTGTTCTGTTTAAAAGTACTGACTTTACCTGGCTTCAAAGAAATAGCAGAATTGCCATAGCCCTTGAGGGGTTTCCAGGGAAGGTTGATTGCCACTATGGCCCTTATAAATGGATGAGTTCCCTCTCCTGTCTGGAAAGGAGGCCCCCTAAAATTTTTCTGCCTCACCCAAACCCTGATTTTCTTAGTGTTTACCAATGGGGGTATTTGGGGACCTCCCTAGTTGTGTCCCCACCCCTTGGATGAGGAGAGAAACCTATACCTATAAAAACAATCTCCCGAGAGGTGGAGGGGTCTGCACAGTTTAAGGAACTGTTTGCTGTTGTTATGACATTAGATTCTATATCAGAGTCATTTAATCTATTCTCTGAAAACCTTTATGTTGTAAATCTTTTGCCCAACCTGGTTGAAGCCCATATTAAATTAGATTCCAACCCCATTTCTCCTCTTATGATTCAGACTCACTCCTTACTTAAACAGAGACTCAATCCCATTTATTTGCAACATATTAGAGGCCACCAAATTTTGCTGGGATTTCTTTCCAAAGGAAATCAGATGGCTGACCATCTGGCTTCTATGCCTCAATGTAATACTGTTACTGAGGCCACAGATTTCCACCTACTTACCCATGTTAACTGGAGAGGCCTGAAACGTAAGTTTCCTCAGTGTGGGGCGTTTACCCACCAACCCCACAGCTTCCCAGAGTTTTCTTGAGTGTGAGCAGCAGGAAATATTAGATAGAAGGATTTATTGCAGAGAATATCGCGGAGATAAACAGATAGAAAATAAAGGATAGCCTCGAGAGGGCCTGGAACCTTTTCCAATGGGCCCTGACTGTCTCGGCCCCAGGGTTTTTATAGAGACGCCAAGGGGTGGAGCAAATGACCTCCCCCCAGCACAGCCAAATGCAGACCATCTCAGACACCTGCACTCAGGCCCGTGGTCCTAATCATCCTCTATGCAGACCTGCTGGGTAAAGCCATGAGGAACCCGAGAACGGGCTCCCACACCTCAGGTACAAATTAAAGATCTCAAAAAAATTGTCCGGACCTGGAAGTCTTGTCAGCCCTTCCTTCATATCCCTCCCCTCCAAAAGATGGGAGCAATCCCCAAGGGGTTTGCCCAATCATCTCTGGCAGATTGATGTCACACATTATTCTCCATTTGGAAAGCTTAAATATGTTTTTCTTTCCATAGATACTTTCTCCCATGCCTGCTGGGCATCAGCTCATGCCAGGGAATAATCCAAACATGCTATTAGTCATATGCTTCAATGCTTTGCCACCCTCGGTTTACCCAGCCAAATCAAAACAGATAATGGCCCATGCTTTATTGGCAAAGCCTTTATAAATTTCCTACACACCTGGAAAATTTCTCATTCTACTGGCATCCCCTATAATCCTAGGGGTCAGGCCATTGTGGAAAGATTCAACCAAACACTTAAGTCCCAATTAAAAAAACAAAAGGGGGAGTCTCTACTCCCACATGATGAACTAAGAAAGGCATTATTAACCTTAAATATTTTAAATTTTTCTAAGAAAGACAAATTTTTGTCTCCTTTTCAAAAACATTGGTCCTCCTTGGTTACTTACAGTACCATTTGGGTCAAGTAAAGGGACCCCTTAACCGGGGCCTAGAGAGGGCCAGACCTACTCCTCACTGCAGGAAGAGGGTTTGGATGTGTCTTTCCTCAAAATGAAAAGACAACCATCTGGGTACCAGCCAGAGACCTCAAATATTTACCCCAACAAGGGGACAATGATAATGATGGCTCCAGGGAGTGTTCCACCCCGGAGGATAGTCTTTTTGCTTCTTCCTCAGAAACGACCAAAGGTGCAGATGCTGTTGCTTGTCCTGATGCTGATGATAATTGTCCAGCCCAACGATGGAGGATTTGGTAACCCACATGATGCCAGAGCCATCCTAAGGAAGATGATGGGGAAGCCCTGTGACTGTGATGGGGAACATTTGAGATTTCATACATAAGCAGGTCTCCCATCAGTCAGTCAGATCTTGATGATAAAATTGCCTATACTTTTATTGATACCTCTGGGTCCCTGGTTTCTGCGTCCCTGGTTTCTGGGTCCAACGAGTGTGTATGTGTGCTAAAGCCTAAGATTGTGCCCAAGGTGGATGACAAACCTGGGCTCTGCCCCTGCACCTCCTTTTACCGATCCATACATGCCACCTGCTACACTGTGGTGTATAAATGCATTAGAAAGACTGATAATAAGATTTACTAGATTGCTACCAGAAATGGCATTGGCCATTTGGGTACTTTTGGTTCTGCCTTGGAAGGCACCCAGTGGGGAACTGAACCCTGTTTCAGCCTCCCCAGGGACCATGTTTGCTGGGAATTGGAGGCCCCCATCAGTTACTCCTACGGTGAGGGAGTGCAGGACCAGTTGCGGGAATTACAGATCCAAAAGAGAGTAGAACAATTGTTCAAAGCTGAGTTCCACAAGGTCTTCTACCACATTGTAATCCTCACATATCAAAAAGGGGATCTTAACCTCCATGCTGATATCCTGGAGACATCTCTCTCCATGCTCAACCAGACCAAACCCTCCTTTGCAGAAAATTGTTGGCTCTGCCTCCACCCAGGGCCACTGTGATCATTGACATTGCTTGTTAGTGTTTCCCCTTCCAACTTTACGTTTTTTGAAATTGATGTTTCCTCTACCATCCTCCCACCAGGCTGTTCCCCAACCTCGCCTATTAAGGTGCAGCCCTCCCCACCATGTTTTCCCCACTAATTCCTATCTCTGGGCTCTGCCACAAAATGGTACGGATGCTGTTGATGTGGGCCAGGTCTCCTCTTCCTTTTGTACTGGCAACAACACTAGCCCCACCTCTAAGCTGGTATGTGCTCCCATGGGAATGGTTTTTGTGTGTGGAGGAGAGATGACTTTTAGCTTTCTCCCTGGGACATGGACAGGCCTTTGCACCCCTGCCATACTCATACCAGATGTGGATATTGTCCTGTTGATGAGGTTCTTCCAGTATCCTCTTTGGACTACATAGGAGGAAGGTCTAAGAGAGCCATTCAAATGATACCTTTTCTTGTTGGCCTGGAAGTAACTCCAGGCATGGTCACAGGAGCTATGGGGATAGGCCTGTCCTCACATCTTTTTAGGAAATTGTCCATTCAGTTAATTGATGATGTAAAGGCCATCCCCAGCACCATTCTTGACCTGCAGAGTCAGTTAGACTCTCTGGCTGAGGTTGTTCTCCAAAATAGGAGGGGGCTAGATCTGCTAACTGCAGAAAAGTGGGGGGAGGTTTTTGTTTCTTTTTACAGGAACATGCTGCTTCTGTGCTAACAAGTTGGGGGTTGTCCAGGATAAGATAAAGAGGCTGCAGAAAGACTTAGAAAGAAGGTGGCAGGAGTTTCAAGACAGTCCTCTGTGAACAGGCCTTCATGGATCCTTACCCTACCTACTTCCCCTGTTTGGACCCTTCCTGCTCCTTATTCTCCTTCTCTCCATTGGGCCTTGTGTGTTCAATGAGTTCACACAATTTATCCACCAGAGATTAGAGGCCATTAAGATAAATCAGGTCGAGGTATGCTACCAAAGATTAGCCACTCAGAAGTCTGGTCCCTCCTAGGGCTGGGTATCCTCCTATGAGTGCCTTTCTTCTGCTCTTCACTCTACCAATGATGGTTAAGCTCTCAGGCAGGCTGAGACAACCTAAGACAGGTCATGGAGTGACCCCCCCCATTCACCATACAAGGTACTCAATGATGGGTAAGATCTCCAAGTGGGGGACAACCTAAGACAGGGCCATGTCTTACAAGAAACAAAAGGGGGAGGTGTTGGGCCCCATAAGGCCCAGTGTGAGGCCCAGTGTAACTTCCCGAGCCTAGCTCGAGTTTGGGAACCTGTCCTGGGACATGACTTCCACATATGAGTGATTCAACACTACCCAACCTAGAATGGTCTCTGCCTAGTAACTGCTGAGATGGCATCATCTCATTGGCCTGCTATCCTCACCCCATCCCCCCATCCTCCAACCTATATAAGTCCAGTCCTGATGCAATAAAGTTAGTTCCTGCTTTGAAAAGGCTCCTGGCTCAGTGTGCTTCTCTCTGGTGGAATGGGGAGGTCTGGGCCATCTATACACACCATCCTGCTCAGCCACAGAGAGAGACAGGCTGGACCAGTCCTGCATTCACCCTACCTGTGTGTCAAACTGAAAACTGAGTGAAGGTGCTATGATGACAGTTAGGGTATTCACTAATCCGATTACCTGGGTGGGCTAGTTCAGGCACCCTCTTCACTATAGCTTGTAGTCTAAGGTGGGGTCATCCTTGTGGATTGAGAACTTTTCTAGCACCCAGTTTCTCCCTATCCCCTTGGTGTCTCACTCTATCATGGTATCTCTTTCATTGCATTCCCCCTCCCTCCCTGTTCCAGCTCAACCATCCCATTCCCTTAGGTTCTCATCCCCCATCACCTACCCTCCATTAGTCCCTCATTCCCAGTCTACTCATGAACATATCATTCATTTCCCCTTCCCAGGGCAATCCATGTGTCCCTCTTGGGGTCATCCTTCTTAGCTAGCCTCTCTGGAGCTGTAGGCAGTTTCTCAGAAAATTGGAAGACAATCTACCTCAGGACCCAGCAATACTACTCTTGGGTATATACCCAAGGAACACTCAATCATACCACAAGAACACATGCTCAACTATGTTCATAGCAACATTTTTTGTAATGGCCAGTACCTGGAAACAACCTAGATGCCCTTCAACCAAAGAATGATAAGGAAAATGTGGCATGTATACACAATTTGGATAGAACTAGAAAAGTATCATCCTGAGTGAGGTAACCCAGACTCAGAAGGACAAATACAGTAGGTACTCACTCATAAGTGGATACTAGATGAAAGGAAACGGATAACAGGACTACAGATCTTCCACTCTTAGGGCTTTTATTTGTCTGTAACTCTTTGTATACTGAAATATGATTTTAAATCAACACCAATCAGAAAACAACATCTTGGAGTGTCCATGTGCATTATCAACCCTAGCACTGAATGCCATAAAGATAGGGACAATGTTTCTATTCATGAAAACAGGTTGGGTGGGCCCTATGAGATGCACACACACATCTTACCCTCCACCCTCTTTCAAGTTACCATGGCTAATGCTGTTGTCATTTTTTCTCTCTTATTTCAGCCTCAACCAAAATCCTGTGTGTCTTACAACAACTCACACCCACAGAACACTCTGGTGTATGAGGTTTTATGTATTTAATTAAACATTAATTTGTATTCTAATTAGAAAGAAACAGAACGGGTATGGATTTCAGTAGGTGGGGAAGTAGGGAGGATCTGGGAGGAGTTGCGGTAGAGGAAACAGTAATCAGAATATATTATATGATTTTTTTTTAAATTAATGAAATTCTCTGTATTTCCTCAGAGCATGGAGCAACATCACCTGTCAAGTGATGACATCCTAACTCCTGTATGTGTGTGCATTAAACCATGCATGTTGTTTGCATGGATATATATGAATCTGCAAACATTTAAGTGTTAAAAGAGAGTTTCCTCCATCACCCTATACTCTATCCTTGAGACAGGACCTCCCTGTACCTGACTGACAGGTGGGATCTTAGCTATTGCGATGGTTGCAAGCAGTGTCTCCACCCTTCTCTAGGTAGTGCTATGACTGATACTACAAAACTGATGTGTCAAGCCTTTTTCGTGACTGGTTGCAACTGTTTTTTATTGCCTTAATTTTCAATACTATAATATAATTATATCAGTTTTTCCTCCCTCCAAGTCCTCCCATGTGTCCCCTCTTGCTCTTTTTCAATTAATTGGTGTAGCATACATTTATGTATGTGCATATTCATGACCACATTTTGTGAAACAATTCTACCATTAACTTTTATAAAAATATTTTCAATAATTGCTGTTGCATGCATATATATATTCATATTCATATGTACTTTAATGTTTTTGTGAACAAATTCTACAATCATTTGAAATGAAGCTAGTTCAGACATATACATGTGAGAATCCACTGCCTCAGGGACACTGAACACTGTATATTCCTTTAAGATTTTTTCTAAATTTTCTTTAAAAAAAATACAGAGAAAAAATAAAATACCTGATATCCCAGGGAACTTGATAAATTTCTAGCTGTTAGGTTTCAAAATTCACAAACTACTCTCATTCATAGCAGAGTGATGAAGGCAGCCACTATTTCAGCTCCAGGGAGAATCCACTGCATGATGCACATTAGGTACTTTATTGAAAACACTTTGGCAATATGTGAAATCAAGGCATTTAATCATACATGATGTCAATAATGATTTTCAATAACAAGAGGGTATGCAGAAGTTCCTGAGTGCCAACTATGAATACTCTTTATTTACACAATTGAATCAACCTCAAAACTTAATTCCCATGAGTCAAGAATAGCGAGTAATATCATGTTTCAACTCACGGGATCAACGCTCCCATTTAGGACAAGCATCTGCGAGGTGCAACCAAAAAAAAAAAAAGAGAGAGAGAGAGAGAGAGAAGTTAAAAGTATAATTGGATTTCCTTCATATTTTCTGTAAGGATTTTACAATGCTGAGATGAAAACAAGAATCTTTGTGATTTGCTCTAATTTCAAGCCAGTTTACAGAAACTGACTTACCTGCTTCATAGATATTTTTAATATTTCCGATAGGGATTTCATAGTAACGTGTCAGGTTCACATAGTCTTTCCACATTTCCTCAGTGATATTTGGTCCCCTTGCTGCATTTCATGGAGGAAGGGTCAGATGAGATGTTCTTATAATCTGAGTTCATCAAATTGTCATCAGTTGGTAAATCCTGCTACCTTTTCCCACCCTCCCTAATGATGATGTCAGTCAGACAAATCATTCTGAAGTCATGTCAAACATTCTTTCTCCAGATCAATACAAAAATTTTCATCCCAATATTTCTAAGATGGTGATTTAAAAATCAAGACTATTAAAATTATTAATAATATTATTTTGTGTACAATTCAACATGAATTTTGCACAATTGGAACTATGTTTGAAAACACATAAGCAAACACCTTTCTACACCAGTGCATTATTCAAAAAAATTCAGGGACACAGCTATATTGCAATTAACAAACAGAAAAAAGTTCTCTCCATATGAGATTTACATACCCAATGCTGCAGTCACAATCTGTGTGTTCCTCAAGTCATTAATAAAATTAGCTTCCAATACAATCGTAGTGTTCGAGACAAAATGTATCAAAACAAAAACAATACTTGGGACTGGGAAGAAATAATTTTTTTTCATGAGAACATGATGTAGATTTTCCTTTTTACTTATTTATTATTTATTTTGAGATTTTAATATTGTTATATCATTTTTCAACTTCCCTTCCCTCCTTATACTTGTAGTGAATGTCCCTCAACAATCTCCTTCAAATTCATGCCATTTTTCAATGATTATATCACATGGTTATATTCATTATATTATTATATATTGTATATAAATTATATATTATATTATGCAAATAACAATAACTCATAAGATAAATGTAATATATATTTATTCAAGAATGTAACTCTTTCAGTCCATATAAGTTTACTTGTATACACCTAATAATAATACTAATTTTTAATTGTATTATTTCTAAAACAACATTGTCAAACAATTCTTTCATAATAATCCCAGTACTGAAACTATGACACTACAAAACATATTACCGTTTTTGCATCAAATTATTGAATCAGGAAAACATTCCCATAACTTCTAACATAAAATACAAAAGTCATGTGCATGCCTCTGTACTTGACCAAATTTATAAAAATTTGTAATTATTTTTTGTTTGTTAATTTGTTTCGTACCACATAGAGAGAGTCATATGTGTATTTTTTCTCCATGATTGTGGAAGGCAGATAATGGAGAATTTACTCACGTCTGTATCTGCCCCCCATGACTGGATGGAAAGTGTAGATATGGGGGAAATGACGAATGGAATCACGCAAAAACCAGGTCCCGACAATAAATTCATTCTGCCTATTTTTGAAGCATTTTGCAAAGTCAAAAAATGCTGTAACATGAGACAAAAAAGATCAGTTACGTGCTAAAAATTCTCCTGATAAGATCAGATTGGTTACAGAAAGTTTAAGTAACACCACCACTTCTCAACCCGAGGTACTCACATAGCGTAGTACAAATCTTAATTTGAGACTTGTCCGCCCAAACTGTGTGTAGTTGGCACTTCCCATTTTTCCTAAACACAATATAGTAAATAATAACCACTCATTATTTAACATTTATTATACTACGTGTGCTTCTGTCTCAAGAATAATCTTGCTGAAAGTGAGACATGGTAGATGCCATGTCTCTGTTTCTGACATGCTATTCCATGGTTTGTAAATATTTTCATTAATAGTATTTTTGTTTGGTGATTCATTTAAGGTGTAGAAGGAATTTCAGTACCCAGCAAGATGTGTGGACAAAATTGGGCTTTAGACTCAGAGTCCATAGGATTTCCCATGTCACATAAGCTATGCCAGTGACCTCATTGATGAAATGATAGGTACCCAATTACCAGGATGGTTTTCAAGAGGAGGAGCATTTTTCATGGTGAGTTTATAAACACTGCTTTTTTTGATATTTATTATCTCAGATTTTCCTTATATTCACATTCATCAATATTTCACTTTCAGCAAACATCACTTTTATTCACAAATGTATTTTTTACTCCCTGAGTTTGTATTTCCACTATTTTAATAGAAAAATTAGAACATCAAGAGCTGAGGACTAAAGTTTGACATTTTTAGCACAGTGACCTTCAACTGCAGCTTTCCTTAAAATATTATTATATCCACATTATCTTTTCACTTCAGAAATATATTGGCAATGCCTTGAGTACCCTTTCACCAAACTGTTCTTGAGTTAAACTGTTTCTTCAACTTGAGTTAAATTTTCTTACCTGACATAGAACGTCATGCTCATGAGTGTGTAATTCTTGAAAAACTTCACTTCACGCATCAACATCCTGAATTCACTATTTTCTCCCGTCACACTCTCAATTTTGGATGCTAGGTAGATGGTATGAAAATTCCCTGAAATCTAAACATTAATATGAATTTGATTCACCAGTCAGAGGATCTGGGTTCGAGTCCCAGCAACTTATGTTGGCATACAACCTCCCGTAACTTCATTTCTGAGGATATCATATGGCCCTTGTGGTGGCTTCATGTACATAAACAAACATGCAGATCAAACACACATACATAAAATGACAAAATAAAATTAGCAAAAATTTTAAATAGAACAATGGTTAGAAAAACTAACCAAATTATAGATTTTCAACTAAGGAAGTAGAACATTATTTTTATGAGTGTTATAAAAATTGATTATATATGTAATGTGATAACATCATTATTGTATATTTTTGTTCCTTCACCAAAAATGCCTGAAATATTATTTGAAAATATATAGAAATATTTACTTAATAAAGGTAATAATTTTATATAATATTAAATATGATTGAGAAAAATATAGAGTAAACATTAGTGTAAAATATAGCTTGTAGGTTCATATTACAAGCAGCTTTAATGCACATAAATAATCTAGAAGAAAACATAATAAAATTCATGTGTAAATACATCCAATGCATATTTGGATGATAAAACATCTTTGTATGGCAATGCATTATGAACGATTATCCACTGAGAAATCACTGTTATCCAAAAAAGGAATTAAAACTGTCTGTTGGGTGGTTTTACCTATGATTTCTTCACCTTTGCTGCAGCATTTGGGAACCACGGTAATCTCACACACACACACACACACACACACACACACACACACACACACACATACACACAAACCTCAAAAAATAACTCTTACTATTGGAAACATTATAGGATTATAATTCATATCAGTATTATTTGACACATTGTCCATAGTAGGAAGAATATAAAACAAAGAGAGATCCATGCCTCAAATGCATGCCACACAATAAGTTTGTCATACAGGTATTAGATTGATTTAAATTTTCTATTATGTTCATCAAAATTCACCCCTGAGTTTTTGAGGGACAGTGAAATATTTTATACAATTTACATTAATCTTCAACTATGAACATATGGCTAATTATGCTAAAGTACATATGAAATTAAGAAAAAAACATGGCATTTTTTAAAATGATTTTTTTTTACCATCTTTCCAAATAAAAATGCAATAAGACAATAGAAGAAGCTCAAATGAGGTCATTGGAACCTTGAAAATGAAACAAAAATTTTAAGACATGAGACTATATTACAGTACAAAAAGGGGAGCACCAATACTTTCATCAAATCACATTAATCATTAGGTCAAAAAGTGGCAAATTCACCACAGCCACTTCTGCCCCTGCATAAGCCCCCTGAAAGCCAATCCTTGTACCGGTAAGGGTTCTTCAGTGGCAGACACCAAACAGGCTACAGTAGCAAGCAGAAGAACCTTCATCTTCTAGAATTTTCTCTTTCTTCTGGAGCAGAAGGCCAGAGATTTTCAGCTGCCTGTGAAATGATGAACTGAAGACACATGCACAGCATCTAGGTTTGCACGATGTGCAATGAGCCCGCTTCCACTGAGCCTTTTCTTCAGTTGTTTTTAATTTTCAGAACACTCTGGTAGTATTTGAATATGTCTGGCATTGCTTCATTTAAACCCACAGGATAAGAATTCAGTGGAATATAATGTTGCTGAGTATGTCAAGGAGATAAACTCGTAATATTAAAAGGAATGTTACACTCCACTGAATTCTAATCCCATGATGACAAGCTAGTTTGATGACATTATATGCAGGATAGAGCACAGTCAGCATGAAATGTCTCAATAACTTTGACTGATAGTACTTCCTGATTTATATATGAAGAAGATCTATGTGCTACATATTAATTCTCATTTTAATATGAAAAACTATATGAATGTGTCTCACAAAAATTATTTTTCAAGTCCAACAAACTACTTTCTGTGTTTTTAAAAGTGTTAGTTGAATATCAGTAGCACAGAATCACATTAAAATTAGTCCCACAGATGAGTCTGTATTCATTTTGTTATGAGGACCAGAGCACTCAGATATGGAGACAATATATTTAATTGTTGCAGGGGGATAATTTCTCCTACTTTGTATATAAGTAATCCTCAGGCCCATGACTTTCACTCATTCAAAATGTCTATGTGCATCCAATCTTGTTTTTCTCTAATCGCCTTCCAAATAAATATTTTAAAAATATATTAGAACAACAGCAATTCTTTGGACATCTTGTTATTAGTAAAATAAGCAATAGCTGAGTAGTGGTTAAATGATGAAAATGTCTATGTTGAATTTGAAGTGTGATTCTGGGTAGTTTAAACACAAAAATTCAAATTTAACTGAAAATCAGATGCATGTTTGTCTGAGATGCATTCTCATGTTGTGGTTGAACCTGCGAGTTCACATGGGATGATTTAATGTGTCTATGCTCTCTGCTCCCACTGGGAAACTGCAATTTAAAGCTTTCAAAATCATCAGTTAAGGACACAAATAAAAAAAATCAAATTTTCATGCTCAGTCACTTATTCTGGTGCCATGCATTTTCCCGTTTTTAAGTTGATTAGTTTCTATTAGTCCTTTATGTGCAAGCCATGAAGCTCTTATTTCATACCAGTTAGTAGTACACTATTGATTCCCTGCATCATGATGCTGATGATTCTTTAAAGAAACTATAAATCTTTCCTGATGTGCTTGCTCAATATGTGCTTTAAGAACTGCCATATATTATATTGTGAGGAAGACCGTGGGTCTTTCTAGAATATTTTACAACAAAGTCATGATAAAACATTTGCCTTTAATCCTAAAGCTATAGATATCACTAAAGAAGCAGGTGATAAGAATCAAATCTTTAAAAGATCACTCACTCTCACTGCAAGGCACTAAACAGGTTAGAGATAAAGACGTAGCAGAAACAGAAGCAGACCTGGGAGAGATTAGTGATAGTGACAGCTGGAGGAGGCAGTGATTGAGGGAGAGGCAGGTGATTTGACAGTAGTGTCATGTGGTGATATTTTATTTGTGCTGTAACGAATAAAACTTATATGGAGATCAGAGAACAGAACAGCCTTCAGATTAGACACAGAGGCCAGACAGTGGTGGCACACATGCCTTTAATCCTATCATTCGGGAGGCAGAGATCAGTCTGTGTCTCCATGAGTTCAAGGCCACACTGGGAACAGAGCCAGAAATGGTGGCACACTTGAGATCTCATGTCTTTACTTGTGCAGGACACAAGCCTTTAATCCCAGGAATTAATGGCAGGAACCAGAAAGTTATATAAGGCGTGAGGACCAGAAACTAAATAAAGGCGTTTTAGCAGCAGTTCAGCTGAGATCCATTCCGATGAGTACTCAAAGGTTTTCAGTCTGAGGAAACAAGGTCAGCTGGGGAGTCGGCAAGGTGAAGTTGGCTGTGGCTTGTCCTGTTTTTCTGATCTTTCAGCATTCATCCCAAAACTTGGCTCTAAGTTTTCTATTAATAAGACCTTTATAACTTGTGTTACAATGTTACTGCACTTTGTGATGGATTATAATTAGGAAAATAAAAGCAGTAAGGGTCAACAGTGACTCAAGGTTCTTATTGCAATATTTGGTTGGGTATTTGCTAAGATAAGAATATCTAGAGGGTAATGCATTCTGGGGGGAAATCTCCAGATCTGTTTGGGACAGACTACTTGAAATGTCTAAGCAACCTGGAGACACATATAGAGTCAGTCACAAAGAGAGTGGGGGAAGAAATCTGACTCTGCTTCCTCACAGTTCTGGTAAGCCACAATTGCTCCTGAGTTGAAACATGTGGTCAGCAAAAGGAACTTGATACTTCATGTCCTTAAACCCCCCACACTTTCCTACACTTGACTTGGCAACTGTCAGGTGGCCTGCTGCCAAGTCCTGTCCAGATAATGAGCTGTGTCCATTGCAGGTATACCTGCTTCCTGCTTTGCTGCATTCAGAGATGTTACCACCATGTAGAAAGATAGACATCATGGAAAAGGAAAAACCTGGTCCAGACTTTTTGAACAGTGAAGAATCTGAAATGGGAAATCTATAAAAGTCTAAACTAAATTGAGGTATGTCGAACAGCAAGAACACTGTCACGGCCAGGCAGTGATGGCGCACGCTTTAATCCCAGCACTTGGGAGGCAGAGAGAGGCAGATCTCTGTGAGTTCGAGGCCAACCTGGACTACAGAGGTAGTTCCAGGAGAGGCACAAAGCTACACAGAGAAACCCTGTCTCCAAAACAAAACAAAACAAAACAAAAAGAATATGAACACTGTCACTTGGAAAATATTAGACTCAGCAGTAGACCAGGCTTCCTTGTCTTCCTTAATATCTAAGGTCATCTGTACTGGTTCCTGAAGTACAAATGGATTTCTTTTCATGAGACCATAACACTTTTTGACAAATGATCAAAGGACACTGAATGGTTGCAGACTTGCATTGGTCTCATTGCCAAGCAATATTATCAGTTTCTGCTTAACTCCCACTATGATCACACAACTGTCATCTCCATTTTAATCAAAAAACACAGGCTCAAGGAGCTCCAGAAGTGTGGCCAACATTTCATATGTAGTGATGTTGAAGTAGACCTCTACAAAGGTCTGTCTGTCTTGCTTGTTATCATGATAGTGTGCCTTAAATTACTCAGCCAAGTGTCTACTTGAAAAAAATAAGTGATTAATCAACCAATTTCCTGTTCTCTCTTATATGGCCAACTTTCATTTAATGTTAGTGCTTCCTAGATTCTGCTCATGAGAACTATATAACAATATTAAACAGGCTATAAAGACCTAATATCTGAAAAATTGTACCTAACTAACAGAATATAACACTAAAGGGACATACAAATAAAAGTTCTACTTTAAATACAGTGACAATCTACACTAAGGAAATGTACATAAATGCTTCTCTTTTATGATTTTAGGCACTTATTACTAATTTTCCAAATAATGAAGATTTTATGAAACATAAGAGATTTCTGGATAAAATACGCAGAACTCTATATTACTATCAGATAGGCATATCTACTGTCTTCTGATTCAGTCTTCTTTGGAATATTTCTTCTGCTCAAGATATTTCCCTCTATATAACCTTTTTATTTATTCCTGTTGAAATATATGTAATTTAATAGCTGATACCAACTTATAATTATATATTTACAGTATGTATATACTATATAGTAAATAGTCATCATTACAATTTCACTGTATAGATTTAATGTATACTTGATAATAGTGAATTGCTGATTCATTAGCATGGAACTCATGGCCAGCAACACTATAAGTTAATATTTGCAAGCATTTTATATAACCCCCAAAAAACACATCAGATCCTTCTCGTTCATAATGCTAAAGAGTGCCTTTAGTTACTGTATTTGGCACCAATATAAAAAGAATCATCAGCAAGAAGCAAAAAGTTTGGTAAGTGTGGCCATAAAAAACAGCCTTGCTTCCAACAAGAAGGCAGAAATCATGCATAACATAACAGTAGTTGTTGCTCCTTTTCACTGCTTTTTCTTCAACCTCTAGACCAACATTACCCACTAGAATTGGGGCCACACATTTAAACATTTCAGTGACCACATTAGAAAGTAAGTAAAATGAAACTTCCCTGTCATTTCTAGGAGACAATCTCACAGCTGACTGCCTGGAAGTCTGGATCTTACAATCCTGCATCCCCCCTCTTAGATGTTCCCTGAACCTTAGATGCAAGAATTGTATCTAGATGTGTCCTCTTGGTTGTGCTGAGCAATTGATCTCTGCCTTTTGACCAGTTGTAATGATCTCTGTCATTCTGTAATGCCAGAAAGAGAAGTGACTTTGAAGATGAATAAGAGGTTCACTTATCTGTGTATATAATGATAGGTGTAAAAGCAGTTAGGTATCATAATGGTTTATTTAAAATTTTATTTATTCCAGACACTGGCCAAAAAAGTGTAGCTACTCCGTTCTGAACTGCAATGATGTTTCTCTAGCATAAAATCACCCCTAGTTTACATATTCAATATGTAAGAAACACTGAATTGCTCATTCATATAGCATTCCACCAAAAGAAATTGAAGGCTCAAAAAGAAAGAAAGGACGGAAGGGAAACAAAGTGATTTTAGTATCTCCAAGTATGTCTTCATTAAAGGACACTAGTGTGGGTTTCTTTAAAATATCCACGAAGACCCAGTTTCATAAACTGTCTGTTACAACTCTGCATTGAATTATATAACAATGCACAGATCACAAAGACTTTGGCAACAGTGAAATATTTCTGAATATGCAACAACCAAGAACTAAGTAAGAGTAGAGTGCAGAGGATAGCTGATGATTTTCTGGCCAGGTTGTGCATGCTAGACCATGTGTTCCACTAATGGCCTTTGATCTGACCACACAACTGCAGTCTGCTCTCCATAGCTGGACCACCCATGCAGGGTCAGTATACACAGCACAAAGTGTCTTGACTTAGGTTCAATATTATCATACTTATGAATTGCATTTTTAATGCACATAGAGCATTATCTGCTGTTAGAAAAACAATTGTTTAATATGGAAAACAAAAATTTTAACATTTTTTCTGATGTGTAACAAATTAGTGTGTCTTTGAATTGTGCTATGTTCACATATTTGCTTATAAACTAATTTTTCTGAGATTGAGTTTCACTTGAAAAACCGTTCATTTAAGGTAGGGAAAGGATTGGATTTGTGAGGTGTTTGGAAACATATAATCAGTATAATTTTAAGAAATTCTCAAAGGACCTATAAAAAATCATCCAGTGAATTTTGGTGTAAGATTTGGACAGAATCTCCAGCAATTTCTGAAATAGCCCTAAACTATCCTGCTACTTTATACTATACATGTATGCTAAGTCGTTTTACTCAACAGTGGTAATTGTACATTCATAATACCCATCAACTTTGGCAAATGCTGAAGGTGCTCTATGTCCTCCAGTATTAAAAATTCAGCCAATTATTACTGGGTTTCTTTTTAAGAGTTATTTATTTTTATTTTATCTGTCTGATTGTTTCATCTGCATGAAACATCTTTGCATCCAATGTGTGCTTGGTGCTCACCGAGTCCAGAAGAGGATGTTGTGTCCTTTGTAAGTTGAACTGAACTTAGAGGGTTATAAGTCACCATGTAGTTCCTGGGAACCCAAGCTTGGTCCTCCAAAGGAGCAACAAGGGCTCTTAACCACTAAGCAATATCTCTATCACTGTAATTTAATTCTTTACGTAAATATTAGCAAGCACATTAATATTTATTCAAATTTGTCATTAAGAAATAGCAAAATTCTATGTATATCAAATAGATTTTAAAAGTAACATTTATTTGTTTATTCCTTAAAACCTCATGGTTCTCTTAATACTTCCATAGAATGGTAGGGTGTTTACTATTTTTACTCGTGCACGCCTTTAATCCCAGCAATCGGGAGGCAGAGCCAGGCAGATCTCTGTGAGTTTGAGGCCAGCCTGGGCTACCAAGTGAGTTCCAGGAAAGGCACAAAGCCAAACAGAGAAATCCTGTCTGGAAAAAACAAACAAACAAACAAACAAACCAAAAAAACCACAACTTATCTGTAACAGAAGTGTTATTAACACAAACTAATACAAAACAATATGGAGAATATATGCATTGCATCTACTGAACAAAAACAGCCTATTTATGAACTTTTGTTAAAAGTCTGTAATATTAACCAAAGACAATATGTTAGAGATGGAAAGTGGAGATAAGGAAAAGTTAGTTACAAAGGACATAGGATAATGAAGCTCATTTTGATTCTGTTAAAATTAAGGTCTCTCAGTAAGAACTAAAGAGTCACAGATCATATTTTCAATTTCCTGGAAGTCAGACTGTGATTACAGCAAATGTTACAATGTTGCATTGGTCAGTCTGCGAGTTGATTCAAGTAATAAAGCAATGCTGACATCTCAGGATACAAGAAGCCAGATTTTTTAAAGTAAGTAGCTTGTGCCATGGGCTGAAAGAGATCTTTGAATGGCTTCCTAAGTCAGATCTTCACACAATGATAGAAATTTGACAGATAAAACCAGAATTTTTTTTTAAACTCTTGTCTCTGCTGGGGGGTGGGAGATGATTTTAAATGGTTTCTGAATATGTAACTTATAAGATTATAAAAAAGTAGTTCAAACATATACATTATATATCATCACCTAATAACTAGAGATGAACCACATGTTTCTATTTAGACTTAAAATATTCTAACACAATACAGTAAATGCCCCCAACTTCTCCACGAGACCATAACATCTGAAGTACCATCTTTAAGGAAAAAAAAAAACGATCCCAGCATCTGGGAGGCAGAGGCAGGAGGATCTCTGTGAAATTCAAGCCAGTTTCATGTACAAAGTGAATTCCAGGACAGCCAGGGATACATATTGAAACCCTGTCTCAGAAACTGGAGACAGAAAAAGAAGAAGAAAAGGAAGGAGGGAGGGAGGGAAGGAAGGAAGGAGGGAGGACAAAATGAAGAAATGGGTAGTTTAGAACAACAGATCTTATGGTGCATTCAGTCTGTATTCAAGTTCGAAAGAAGAAAGCAGAAAAAAGTCACAAGATGGGAGAGAACTTGTTCTGCTGAATGTCAGCAAGGAACAGCTGGCACAGGCAGAGACCTCAGGGAATCTAAGAAGAGAAATGAGGATTCCTAAAGAGTTTCATTTCTTAAATCTGTACCAGCCTTTCCTGCAGGGTGATTGATTAGATTAGTGTCATGACACAATGGCCAGTCTATATTTCTTTGGGGATGATATTCTATTTTTATAGCATGGATTTAAGCATGTTTCATCTTAAGACCCTCTATAAAATTTCACCTATTGCTTATGTCTGGGTTATTATGGCCATAGTACTGTTTCAGAAGAGATTGGAAAAGCACCAGTAACTATGATCGACATCTTAAGATAGAAACCAAATTATTTGAAATCAAATGTACTGTCTCTGTCAAGGGGATTCCATGGCTCTTCTTCAGGAGTCAGCTTTCTTTTTCCTGGAGAGGCTTCTGGGACCCTCAACAGAAGATACTCTCTCTAGTATCCTCAGCCGTCAGCACATACAACAGGGCACAAGAAAGAAATTTCTACCCAATGTGGGACTGCCATAATGAGCCATCTCTGCTCTAGATCTCCCTTACTTTGACCAAAACAACTCAGACATGTCCAGTCTGGACCCCACTACCCACTGTTCCCACCATCTGTTTTCACAAGATTCTGAACTTTTCCCTATTCCTTTTCTCAGGCTTCTCTTTTCATCGGCACCACCCACCACACACATCTCCTACTGCTCACTCTGCTTTGGCACCTGGGCAAGCCTTCCTTGAAGATTGGAAATGAAATGTTTGCCATGAGCAGGAATGTGGCCTGTCTTCAGCACAGAAGGTTGTTCTCTTTGACACAATATCCATACAAACAAAAGCCAAATACTCTGGGATACATAGGTTCTAGAAGGTGTTGTTAATGCTTTTAATGTAACATGGAAAGGCAGAGTGTCCTAAGTTTGTGCCATTAGAATGGTAGAGGGTTAAAAGGAATATAATGGCAAAAACTGAAAGAAAAAAAAAAGTTTAATTACACCCTCTCCATCCGTATCTAATATGAACATTGGTTTTTGTGCTTGGATCTTGCCTAGAGAATACATCTCCCCCGACTTTGCCACTATCCGCAAAATTGCCAGACATATCCTAGGCTGGTACACAGGATATATGTCCATTGCCAACATTGTCAGTGTCTCCTGGTCATATTCAGAGAAGGGTGGCCTCAGCCTGAGTTGTGTCCCTGACTTCAGCATCATTGACTGCTCTATTTTTCTACAGTTTTAGAGAGTTGGGGAATCTGATTGAAACCAGTCAGAAACAGAAAATGTGGGTAGGCAATGAGGACAGAGTCTTTTCTTGAAAGCCTGAATTTACTGCTTGTTCCATTGTTGAACTCTGAGTCTCTGTTTCAGTCTTTAAAATCTGGTTTAAATACCCAAATTTAAATATTTCCCCAAGGCAGTTTATGCTACCAATGCAATTATGAAATATTAATAGTATGGAAAGAGCAAATTCACAAGCAGGATTTTACTTCGTTTTTAAGGGTAGACTGTGAGTACCAGACTCACACTGTTGTAGTAAAAAATAATATAGATGGCCAGTACCAAACAGATTGTGAGTATAAAATTACTTAAAAGGATGGATAATTAAAAACATGGTGCATGTGTGTGTGTGTGTGTGTGTGTGTGTGTGAGAGAGAGAGAGAGAGAGAGAGATACTGACAGACAGAGAGAACAGTTGCTGTCAGCTCCCAGAGGTCAGGATTAAAGAACAATTTAATCATATAATAACTTCTGATACAAATTTCAAAATCCTAATGAAACTTCCAAACATTATGGGAACATGTGAAGCTAAGATGAATTACACACATTCCTGGGAAAATTATCATATCAGACATGTCAAAATAAATCCTAGCCAGGCAGTGGTAGTGCACACCTTTAATCCCAGTGCTTGAGAGGCACAGGCAGGCAGATCTCTGTGAGTTCCATGCTAGTCTGTTCTACAGAGTGAGTTCCAGGATAGACAAAGCTAAACAGCAACATCCTGTCTTGAAAGAAAACTAAATACATAAATCTTAGGCTATGAAGCAATTTGGGAAAGAAAAGTGTTTCTGCTGTCAATCATCCAGGACAATTGGAAATGAACAGAGAAGTAGGAACTGAGGCTTACTGACTTGGTCTTCATGAATAGCTCAGCTTTCCTTCCTATAGCACCCAGGACCATCAGCCCAGAGGTGGCACTGCCCACAGTGAACTTGGCCCTCCCACATCAACCATCAATCAAGAAAATATCCTAAAAGTCTTCTCACAGGCCAATTTGATGGAGGCATTTTCTCAGTTATGGTTTCCTCTTTCCAGATGACAATGGCTTGTGTTAAGTTGACCCAAATTCAACCAGCTGTCTTTGTTTGACAAAGTTGTAAGGGGAGGAGAGGAAGATGAGGTAGGGTGGGAGGTTGAGGTTTAGAGGTGGGTGTAGTTAGAGAAGATTGGGTGTGGATGGTTGCTGATATTAGGTTCATAAACCTGTTCAGTCTAATTTCATTGCTCATTTCAATAATAATTAACAAATCCCAGGTATGAATTCTAGAATGTACAGAGAAGTAAGATGGGATTCTAGACTGTGGACAGTTTCAGTTCAAAGGTTCCAGTAATCAGGATTCTGTATATGACTATTTGAAAAAAAATTTTATGTACATGTGAAAAGCATGAATAAATAATAATAATAATAATAATAATAATAACTCATATTATTATTATATGAATGATATTACTCTTTAGGCAGGGGATGGTCATGGTTCCCCAAATTTTGATTCCATTAAATGTGTTCTGTTCACCTTAGATATCTTAGGTTGAGCATAATGTAGCTGGTGGGGGATGAGGGAGGGTCCAGAAGGTGGGATGTTTACATGGGTTAGCACAATGTGACCCATCCTAACTGGATCAATCCTGAGTCACCCAGTAACTTAACAGCCACCTCTTCTGCCTTCTGTTCTATGCACTGTAGAACAGGGAGAGAGCCTGAGCAAAGCACAGAGACAGGGGTTTAAGAAGCTGGCCAAGGAACTCAGTGCTGCAAAAAAGAATACCCAGCACTTGGTATCCACAGGTAACATCACTGTGCATCACATAGCAAACAAATGCATATGAAAATCTTCAGAACAATCATTGATTGAGACTTTTGATATTATTAAAAATCACTGGAAATATTAAAGAATTCCAATGATGTTTTTGTTTGTGTTTATTTTATCCCATTTTTGAAGCTATCTTTCATGGACACTGTTGTTGAAAAACATCATGTGTTTGAGTACAAAAAGGGTAAGAAAGCCTACTCACATCTTAATTTACTGAAAATCTTTCTTTAGTTAATTAAAGTTATGTATTTAAATGAAGAATTCTATTTATAATTCTATTTATATATATATAGTTGGAAGTGGCAAAGCTATGATTGGTGTTAATGTTTATCTTCACAATATAGGGAAAAATTGCTCTCCTCTAGAGCAATGAGTAGATTTGGTTTATCTCAGAGGCAATGGGACAGAATTTTGTGAAACTCCTGACAGTTAAAAATTATTATTTGTGGAAATCAAGAGTGTTTCTTGCATTGGGAAATACTGTAAATTTAGATAAACTTTCTAAAAGTCTTTAAAGACACAACCTTTTACATACTTTTGTAGTAGATAATCAATATTTAGACAAAAAAAAAACTGTCATTCTAAAGTCTGAGACAGAGCTGAGGAAACCAAATGAGGACAAACACAGTTCAGCCATGTCACAAGTGTCATTTTTATCAAAACTTCCACCATAATCCTCCTCCACTAATCTTTTTTTCATTTACAATCTCAGAAAGTTTGTCAATACCATCAGTTCATGTATATCTTACTTTTTTTTTGTTTGTGTTGCTTTTTGCTTTTGAAGTTTCAGGGAAGACAGCAAGATCACGAATATTTCCCATATCACCTTTTCTGTGAAATCAGAATCATGACAAATGATTCTTTCTCATCCTTCTCAAATTTTCTTTTCTTTTCATCTTTCTTATGAAGCCAGAGTTCCAGTTTCATGGATTTTTTTTCCCAACTCACTACCATTCTTCTGTTGACTAAAGGAATTGATTTCTTACCCAACATTTCTGTCTTTCATCAATGTCATGTAATATACAACAAATAAAAAATATGCAATCCAATCTAAGTATTGAAAAATAATATGATTTGAGAGAAATATTATTCTATGGTTCAGAGAACTGGATGCCATTGAGATGAACTGAGTTTGGTTAGAGGACCCACATGTTGTTGCAGAACCAACTGTAAGTTCAGCATCTTCTGGTACCTTCTTATGGGCTCCACAGGTACTTCACCTACCTGGTGCCTTTACCTATACAAAGCCACACAGATTTATACATAATTAAAAATAAAATATATTATTTTTAAATCTGACTAGCCAGGCATGTTGCTGTATGTCCTTAGTCCATTTCAGGTCTTGGGAAGCAGCAGGTGGATCTCTGTGATTTGGAAGACAGTCTGTTCTACATATTGAGTTCTACAATAGCCAGGATTACATAATGAGACCTTTTCTCAAACCAAAACAGAAAACAAACAAGGTAGCACATAAATAAATAATAAGTCAAACTGGTTGATAATAGAACAGGAAATAATTTTTATTGAGAATAATTACATAATTCATTGATGTATCACAATTAGACAGGAAAACATTACCAATAATTTAAATGTGACCTACAAACTTTCTATGACATGTTTTTAGTAGGTAAGGCTCCATAGCTAGGAGGACATCTTAAGAGTCAGAGGAGGGTACTCTTAGGAAGCCAAACAAATATCCCATCTAACTTTTTTTTGGTTTTGTGTTGTTGTTGTTGTTGTTTAAAAGATATATGCTATTTTAAGCATCTATCTGAACTGATTTTTTTTTTCACCAAGACAAAATGGCTTGTTTATACTCAAAGGCATATTCCAAACTTTTGAGTGAGAAGCATGAATGTTCCCTTACTGGCAGACTCTAATATTGTTCCATGAACATTATATATTATGATAGCATTGGATGTTCTGGGTTTTGTCTAAGAGTTAGAAGACAACAGAAAAGTAAGGTGAAACACAGAAACACAGAGTCAAGAGCTTGTACACAGGCCTCTCCTCATGCCCATTCTTATGCTGCATTTTGCTTGAGTGTCTGCCACTTCCCTTTCAGAAGAGAAATGTTATCAGTCCCTTGACTTTAAAAACTGAATAAAATCATCTACAAGGAAAAAGTATAATAAAAAACAAAACTAATTTGCTCAACTAACAGATTATTCCCATCCTTTCTAGAACCCATAAAACTTTAGAAGGGTTGGTATTAGGCTCTGATATCAATGAGAAATCTGTGTTCATATGGGTAGAATGATTAATTATCTATGAATTATAAACCAATTATGTTTTATGTGGCAAACCCACAGTTTTTACACTAACAGGGCATGCTTAGCCACGTATCTGCAGTAGGCTACTAAAACACACAAGTTAACATGAAAAACACAAAAATGACAATTATTCAATGTGAACACACTAAGCAGAGGTACAAACAGGGCCAAAAACCTCTCCACCCCAAGTCTGTCTTTAGGGTCCAAGAATGAAGTTTAGTTGTAAATAGAGGAAAGGGAATGCATAGCTAAGCTGTCACATTGGAAGTGTGACTATCTCAGTCATTATGAACTCAGGTCCAATTTTTCCTGCAGGGTGGGTTGATACGTTGTCAAAAGTGTATTCACTGTCTAGTCTTCACCTACATCAAAGACCTCAGAAGGATATAATATTACCTGAGAAATGGGAGAAGAATACAAGCAACTTTCGAGAGTCTCATGAGAGTAGACAGACACAGCTGGCAGCCTGGACAGTCATCCAAAATTCCTTTGTAAAGTTGGGGCATCTGTCTTCAGCCCACAGGCCTAGAGCCTATCAGTCACTTTTCTCTGTGTCCTGTAGAATGTCTGGCAGTTTCCTCTGTGAAGCAAGAACCTGAAGGACCATTTTGCCAAGCAAAGTTCAGTGGTCACCTTCCTATGGGTCCTGCATGTCCAGTTGATCAAGCAGTCCAGGCAAGAATAGTTTCTTGTACAAATGCATATTTTTGCCAAGAAGAAGATAAACTCCATATGGAGTGTCTTCAATGCCCATCCTCCTCTCTGAAGTAAATCTGTGCTACCAGTAGCAGACATGTCTCCTTGTCCAGAAAGTCTAAATTTTTAAAACATTTCAAATGCCATATTCTGTAGGTCTTTGAAGTGTTTGAAGATTACCTACCTAATTGAAATATATCTATGTATACCTAGAAAACAACATGACTATAAGTTTGACTATCATAGAAGACTAAATATTAATCTGTATTTCTTAATTATCCATTACAATCTAAATGAGTTACATAAACATAATACCTCAAATGAGAATAGAAATATATATACAGTATAACAAATTTAAGTTTAAACTTGTATCAATAAACTAAAATCCATAGCAATGTAAAACATTTTAAACAACTTGTTGCTCTTTAAAAGTAGGTTCAATAATCTATCTTTTCATCCTATGATATCTATGTCATATCCCCTTTTCTTCCTTAGAAAGAGAGAGGTCACATTTATAATCAACCTGTTTTAAATAAAAATATTGGTTTTTCTCTGTCCCATACCAGAGGGCTCTTCAGATATGGGACAAAAGAATCTCTTAACCTTTTTTTTAGCAATATGTTTGGGTTTAGAGAAGGAGTGAGCCAATTCCATCTCCAAAGCCAACTTGGTATATTTGGGAATTTGGGCATAGCTTCTCTTACTACTTCCTGCTGGAGGAGGTGCTGTATCTTATGGGGATACAAAGAAAATGTTAGGATTATGGAGTAGTCTGTGAGGGTATATTGTCTAAGCAAGTTGCCTTGAAACCATTCTGGATGTTGGATCATCTGGGCCATGGTGTCATCGGAGACCTTTCAGGGGGTCTTGGCTGGTCAAACTGATGTATCTTAATCTGGAACAAATCCATAGCCTCTGGCTTTCTCTAGAAACATAAGCAGAGCCTCCTTTCCAAAGTAACAATCCAAATTTTGAACTCAAGGTATCTTTAAAATATACGTATTGGCTTAACTCAACATCTGTTTACGATCATATGTTTTTCTGCAGCTAAAAATCCTAAAGACAACACTATCCAGATTCTCTGTGTAATATCCATCTTTATGTGGCTTATTTTTTATACTACCTTTACTGTCTCTTTAAAGACTTTATTTTTAAAAACTATCTATTTCTTTATATAACTGCATATATTCCTTTTTCTCTCTCTTTCAAGCCTACATACATTTTTACACACATTGTAAATCATTTAAAGTCTTGTTCCATCTGAATCTGCCTTATTGTGTAACTATTGCTTTAAACTGCAGCATTCTAAGGCTGAAACAGTGCTGTGGCTGCTGGCTCCACCCACCTCAGCTACCCAACATGGTGGTGGTACATTTATCACCAGCTCTGGGAGCCATCAACTCTTAGAAACAGTGGGTCTATGCTTTTATCAAACCAACATGTAGCCCAGAAACCTCTTTAAAAAAAAAACTATAAAAACTATATCCAACACACAGCATAGTGTGCAGCATGGAGACACCTCTGTGTAACATAGCATAGGTCAAGCCCGCACACACGCCAGGAACCCGCCATAGAGTAGCTCAAACATCCAGGCTGCCACTAACTTGAGAGAGACAACTAGGAAGCTATTTTTAGCTCCGCTTTAGAATCTTATTTCTCAGGTTTGAGGTGTAAACTCTTGCCAACCCATTGGGTGCCATTTGTAGCTAGAGACCTCTCCAGCTCCTGCCAAGCCCCAGCAGTCCCGCAGCTCATTTATAAACACGCAGACTCATATTATTTAAACTGTTTGGCCTAATGGCTCAGGCTTCCAGCTATCTAGTTCTTACATCTTAAATTAACCCATTTCTATAAATCTATACTTTGCAATATGGCTCTTGGCTTACCAGTATCTTACATGTTGGTACTCATGGCAGGGACTGGCAGTGTCTCCTGACTCAGTCATCCTGTTCCCAGAATTCACTTCTCTGCTTCTTCCACCTGTACTACCTGCCTGGCTACTGGCCAATCAGCATTTTATTTATACAGAGAGATATCCACAGCTGGATATCCACAGGCTGGGTGGTGGTGGTGGTGGTGGCGGTGGTGGCGGCGGCGGCGGCGGCGGCGGCGGCGGCGGTGGCGCACGCCTTTAATCCCAGCACTCCAGAGGCAGATCTCTGTGAGTTCAAGGCCAGCCTGGTATACAGAGCAATATCCACAGCATTGTGTTGTTCAGACCAGGCCCCTAGGATCACTCCTCTAAGGTCAGGGGCAATGCCAGTAGTAAGGAGTAAGTGAACCTTCTCAAGTGTGGGATCCAGTTCTCCTATTAGGGATGAGATCAGCTTTCCTATGCTGTGGTCATTGGGATCTGTTATCCCACAGCTAGGGAGGTTCAGGTTCAGTTCTTCTGCTGGGAAAATGCAGGGTGGGGGGTAGGGAGGAGCATGGTATTCTGGGCCAGTGAGGGTTGGGCCAGCTCAGCAGGGCTCTTGAACTTCAACACATGGTTAAACACATGGTTTACATGGGCCACTAGGGTAACACAGGTAATGGACATCTACCCAGACTCCAGTTGCTCTAGGACCACAGACTCAGACGGGGTCAGTGGCAGCAGTTTGGAGTCTAATGACACCATGACCTCAGGTGGTAGTGTAGGCCTCTCAGATCTACATGGGGCCAGCAGCAGCATAGTCTCTGGGTTTCATCCTGGACCCATATGGCAGTTCAGACCATAAGCAATCAAGCCACACAATGTTAACAGGATTCACAGACTTCGACACAAACTTTGGCTATGGCAGGGCCACAGATGTCTACAGAAATTCTAATTCCTTGAGGATTCTTGTCTCAATAGTCTGAAAGTAAAATGAAGAGATGCTAATGTCTCCTAAAAATACCATCATCCTAGTCAAGGTATTTTTAGGAGGATTTATAAAGAAGAGATAGTTGACAGCACCCACATTAGTATAATTGAAAATATTATAAAATACTCTGGCTCTGTAACTTAATCAACTCCATAAAACACCTCCCAGAAATGTTAAATCAAGAAAATCTGGTTTAGGGGCTGAAGAGAAGGGCCAATGGCCAAGAGTACCTGCTGCTCTTACAGAGTACCTGAGTTCAAGTCCCAGCATCCACCAATAGCTCACAACCATTTGTAACTGGAACTTCAGGGCATCCAGCACACCTTCATGTCTCTATGAGCACCAAGCAATCCTTTAAGCTTTCTTTCAATATCATCTTTTTAATGTAACAGACCCCTTCTCCCATAATCATGTAAATGTCACTCAAACTCCCATGGGTGACCCCTCATTGATGTAGGCTTTGCAGCTGGCAATGACTAGGTAGTGCCCCATTCCTTAAGTACTTCACTTTCAATGAACCCTCATGCTTAAATCTATGTTAAAAATCTCTTTCAAGTAAAGTCTGTCCCCCATGCTAGATCATCCTGAAATTCCTGACCAAGGTAAACTGAAAGAACTTGGTTTCACAGATGTGTGTGCATAATGGATATTGTATGGAGCAGGCTTCTGCGCACCTCTGTCAGCTTTGGAGATCTACTGGGATCCCTTTGAAGAATTTTAAGGTATTTTTTTTTCTATATTCTCACTTGTCTTCCCAGCATTGTATTTTCTGACTCCTATTTTCCTCTTGAAACTAAAATATTTTTGAATGTTATTATTTTATATTAATTAGTTAAGTAATTTATTTTATGGGTATAGGTGTCTGTTTTATATAGAAATGTGCACCATGGGTGTCAGCCCCAAGCCTTCAAAGAAAAGAAGAGTTTTTTCCTTAGAAGAGAAAATACATCAAAAATCCTCGTACCAGATTTCCAGGTAGATGTGCATCATCATTTTATGCTGGGAGTTGAACCTAAGTCCCAATGTCACATTGACAGCTTGGTTTTCGGATCTCAATCGTTTCTGCAGGTGAGTATCTGTTTTTCCCATTTTAATACAGAACAATCACTGTGGGGTGGTGCACTGAGAAAGAATCTTCCTAATGATCAGTGGTGATTTTAATAAGAATGGCCCCCACAGTCTCATATATTTGAAGGCTTTAGGAACAAGGGAGTGGCAGTATTTGAAAGGAATAGAAGTGTGGCTTGTGGAAAGATGTATGTCACTGGGGATGGGCTATGAGGTATCAAAAGCCCATGCCAATTCCAGAGTTTCTCTCTCTCTATTTACAGATCAGAATATAGAACTCTAAGTAACTTCTCCAGCAACATATCTGAATGTGAGCTGCCATGTTCCCAACCCTAAGTATAATATACTAAATCTGTGACACTGTAAGCAAGCTACCAATTAAATGCTTTCTCTTGCAAGAGTTTCCATGGTCATTGTGTCTCTTCACAGCAATAGAACAGTAAATGTGACATGTTCCCAGCCAATGATTTTGAATTTATACTCCCAGGATCTCAATTTTCAGAGTCACACAAATACTAAGTAAATATATTCATCACACAGATATATCTACTCTGCAAATTTATAAATAGACTCTTAATATTAACAAGTTCATTCTAGGCATTCATAGACTGGATGCTAAATGAGGACTCTAGTGTATTTTATTTTAGGAAGCACAAGCACAATCTGTCACAGTTAAGGATTTAAGAAGGATGTGTGGAGAACATGGTGCTCATCACTCTCCATTTCACTAATTGGAGTAGAAGCACAAACAAATATTTCTGAGACACAGTATGGAGTTTCATTATTTGTACTGACAATTTATGGTCAATTTTCAGTAAAGTATCTCTTCAAATTGATCTCATAAGTAAATATCACAATTTCAACTTCAGTACTTCACTGCCAACCAAGATATGTGAAAAAAGTTCAATCATGGTCATGTGCTGCACAGTGGCTTTATTTTTATCATGACAAGTAATAGCAAAAAAAATAGAATAGAAAGTGTTATCATTGTGGACTGATTTCTTGACCTGACCTCTTCTAACATTCAGCAGGGAGAAAACACCAAGAGGTTGGAAATGCTACAAGTGGTGCAAAGTGTAACTGAACTTGAGAAACCTTGACATCCACAAGGAGCATCTTCTCTATGGGGCAGATTTCACAATGCTGAGTACAATGTGGACATCAAGAAATGGACATTAAGTGTCTTACCCTCTTGAAAACCCGAAGAGAACAATATCGACCACCTGTTAAAATGTACACATGGATACAATAAAGGAGCCTGTGTTTTTGAGCCCTATTCCACAATAATAATTCAGGCCTGGAGCTCTGAACACACTGAAAATTCCATGGATGAAAGGATCTTAGGTGCCAAGGAGAAATGTAGTGTTGTTTATTTAGATTGATAGAGCACCAAACTGCTATCTATATGTTTATGTTCAAAACAATGGACAAAAGGTTCTGTCAATCTCATGCATAGCTGCTCACAATAATAATAATTAGTGACAGCTGAGTGTTGAATCCCAGACAAGGCATCTGAAAACCCCATTTAGTTCACAGGGAATATGGTATCAGGAATGTGAGTGTTCCCACAAGTTCAGATGTCTGATCATATGGTCGCCAGTATCTGGGGCTGTTCGGGAATGAATGAATATCAACGCCAGGACTTCCTGGGAAATGCCAATGAAAAACATGTCACATGTAACCAGAGAAAGAAAGTGTATTTTTCTGAAGGAAGTAATGCAATGGGTGTGGGATCTGAGATTTCATGCCTTGCCCATCACCAAAAATGCTCCAGTTTGATTCCCTGCTGTGCAATGCTAATCTTCAGAGCAGTCGGAATAATTTCTGAACATGTGGCCAGAAGTATTTTTCTGTCTTTCTAAGCTATCTCTGTGGGATTAAAGTTTACCACCAGGGTAGCACACACGGATGCAGGCAGAAATTTTACCATGTACCTGCTGATAGGAATTCCTGCCATGCCTCTATGAATGCACATACCCTGGTGGGACACTTAATTCATTTCTGCCCAGTCATTTCTGGATCATATTTCCTACGTAACCCATGTACTGCATGGTCACGTAAATTGTGCACAACATGACCATGTGATCTGTGCACATGCATGGAATTGCCACATGGGCCTGTGTCTGCATGTGTAGGGTGGTCCTTAAAAAGTAGTCCCCATGTCCCTCCTTTCCTCATGTGTCCTTTCAACATGCCTGATCACATTTATCCCTTCTCCCTTTCTTAATAAAACTCTTGTTAGTGGATTCTGTTATGTTTAGTGATTTTCCTCACAGGATAAGAGCGCTGCTAAAAACCATCACCTGCCCCACACAAAACTGTATAATGTAAAGCACAGTAATTACCAAGGTTGAGCTGAGATTTGTGAACTAAACTTCACAGGAAAATGCAGCTCGCACAATAAATATTCTACAAAACACGATTGGTTATCAATAGGTTGGATTGTTTGTTACATGTCCAAAATAGCCGAATTTTCTTAAGCTAACATTGCTCATTTAGTAGCCATAGCCATTTTTTAAATGACTATCACTGGTGATATTTTGTTTGTGCTCTAGCAAATAAAACTTGCCTGGGGATCAGAGTGTGGAGCTAGTCACTAGTTAACCATAGAAGCCAGTGGTGTCACATAACTGTAATCCCAGCACTTGAGAAGAGAAAGCAGGAAGATAAGGAGTTCAAGACCACCCTGGACTCCAGGAGTCTGATCCAGTCTAAAAGAGAAACAGAGCCAGGCAGTGGAGGTACTTTCCTTTAATCCCTGCATGAGGGAGGTAGAGACAGTGATAAAAGGTGGGAAGAGGTGGGAGCTTAACCCTTTTATTTGAAGATTCCTAGAGGTAAGAAGTCTTTCTAGTGGCTGGCTGTTCTGCTTCTCTGACCTTTCAGTTTTCACCCTGAAATCTGACTCCAGGCTTTCATTATTAAGACCAATTAGAATTCATGCTACAACTATCTGCTGAATCTCATGGAAATGCATTAATAGAACTGTACATTATCTTTCAAAAAAATGTATATATATGGATGTCTCATATGGATATCTGTCACAAGAAAAACTAAATTAAAATTTAATTAAAATAAATTTAAAATATCTCTGAGATTTCTTTTTTTAATTTTATAATTTAATTTAATTTTACATATCAGCCACGGATTCCCTTGTCCTCCCCCCTCCCGCCCCCCCCACCTTCCCTCAGCCCACCCCCCATTCCCATCTCCTCCAGGGCAAAGACTCCCCTGGGGACTGAGTTCAACCTGGTAGATTCAGTCCAGGCAGGTCCAGTCCCCTTCTCCCAGGTTGAGCCAAATGTCCCTGCATAAGCCCCAGGTTCCAAACAGCCAGCACATGCACTGAGGACAGGTCCTGGTCCCACTGCCTGGATGCCTTCCAAACAGATCAAGCTAATCAACTATCTCACTTATCCAGAGGGCCTGATCCAGTTGGGGGCTCCTCAGCCAATGGTTCATAGTTCATGTGTTTCCATTCATTTGGCTATTTGTCCCTGTGCTTTTTCCAATCTTGGTCTCAACAATTCTCGCTCATACAAACCCTCCTCTTTCTCACCAATTGGACTCCTGGAGCTCCACCTGGGACCTGGCCGTGGATCTCTGCATCCAGTTCCCTCAGTCATTGGATGAGGTTTCTGGCATGACAATTAGGGTGTTTGGCCATCCTATCACCAGAAATGCAAATCAAAATGATTCTGAGATACCACCTTACACCTGTCAGAATGGCTAAGATCACAAACACTGAAGACAGCTTATACTGGAGAGGATGTGGAGCTAGGGGAACTCTCCTCCACTGCTGGTGGGAATGCAAACTTGTACAGCCACTTTGGAAATCAATATGGGTCTTTCTTAGAAAATTGGGAATCAATCTCCCCCAAGATCCAGCTATACCACTCTTGGGCATATACCCAAGGAATGCTCAATCATACCACAAGGGCACTTGTTCAGCTATGTTCATATCAGCATTATTTGTAATAGCCAGAACCTGGAAACAACCTAGATGCCCTTCAACTGAAGAATGGATAAATAAAATATGGTACATATACACAATGGAATACTACTCAGCAGAGAAAAACAATGACATCATGAGGTTTGCAGGCAAATGGATGGATCTAGAAAAAAATCATCCCGAGTGAGGTAACCCAGACTCAGAAAGACAAACATGGTATGTACTCATTCATAGGAGGATACTAGATGTAAAACAATGATGACTGGACTGCTACTCACAACTCCAGGGAAGCTACCTAGAAAACAGGACCCCAAGAAAGACACAGGGATTGCTCAATGACAGAGAAATGTAGGAGATCTACATGAACAGCCTGGACGTGAGTGGGCGTAATGAAGGGCAAGAGTCGAGGGAAAGAGAGCTTAGGGGAGGGGGAGATCCCAGATGGATAAAGAACAGAGCCAGAGAACAAGGAATAAGAGAGCACGATAAAGGAAGACCACATGAGAATAGGAAGAAGCAAAGTACTAGAGAGGTCCACAGAAATCCACAAAGATACCTCCACAATAGACTATAGGCAATGGTCAAGAGAAAGCCCGAACTGACCTACTCTGAAATTTCTTAACTATTTTCTTTCAATGGAATCTTACAGAAAGAAATGGCACTCACTGAAACAATTGAGAGAATAAAGAAAGTACTTATGTTAAGAGCAAAAATTAAGTTTAAAAGGTTAAACTCTCTAAACCCAAAGGGGTTAATAATGAAATTTCCTCAGTTATAATGTAACCTGAAATTTTCATCATCAGATGATTATGTATTTAATTTTATGAGGAAATATTGTAGAATGTGGAATTCAAATTGACCAGCATTTTTCTTATTGAAATATGGTCTTACAGTAGCATCATTTCTTTCATGTTACCTAAGTTTTCAACAATATTTAATTATCTGTGTCTGGGGAGCAATAATTTTGAGTTTTGATAACTTTTTATTACATGTTCATGAGTGCTGAATTATTCCACAATAATATAGACTAGGGTAAAATAATAGGTGTTTACACAACTTTAGTAATGAGTAAATATCTTCCATGAGCTGTTTGAGAGGCAGGGAAAGTCTGTTTCCTTTGTTACACCTGGGATGAATATCGTGCACTTTGGCCTCAATGATTTTCATATCTGACTGAAGGTATTTAATTATGATCGGAGGCATGTTAGTGGGCATGAGAGTATTATTGAGGAAGAGTTTGATAATATCATATGAGAAATAAATTATTTCATATACTACAGATTAAGATTAATTAATTTCTAATTGAAAACAATTTACTTTCAACAGTAGAGAGATTTTTAAAGACATCAGACTTCCATGCTCATTTTATTTACAAAGTGATTTATAAGAACCCAAGTTTGATTCACTTTGACTCTTTCTAAATAATGTCACTTTTTCAGCTTACAGAATCACTTACATATTAATGCCATTTTGTTTTAACATTGATAAGACTATATAATTATTTGAACTGATAAGAGCAGTAAAGTAATTTATTCATACATATTTCAAACTTAATGATCTCTCACATCTACCATCAATCAAGAAAATGCCCCATAGTCTTTCACAGGCCAGTCTGATGAAGAATTCTCATAAGTTGAAGTTCCCTCGTCCCAGATGACTTGAGCTTGTGTCAAGTAGACGAAAACCTAACAAGGACATGCACCCATGGACTTGTTTTGCCAATATTGTTATTATGGTAACTCACAAGGTTCACAGATT